>BGZK01003655.1:0-21560 GCA_005406025.1 Eumeta japonica
AACCTCAACAAAGAACATACTTTCGTTGAAGTATACCAATAAAAGAAACACGAATGCGAACGTTATATTCTACCGAGTCAGATATTTGATAGCATGCAACTATTAAGACGTAAAATACTTCTTTCCACAAAAAAAGGTCTAGTTCGCTTACAAATCCAATTTCTTAAGGCAGACATTTTTGCTACAACTCAGCTCTCTCTACGTAGATCGATTTCACAAAATTTTATAAATTTAATTTTAAATGACCGAATTGCATTTCACTTGTTGTTTTGATCAAGAAATGCTCCAGAAGGCTTACTGCATCTGACTTTTGAAAAATCGGTTTTCGTTATATCTCGGCTATATGTGGTCTGATGTCAAAAGATTTTATAAATTTAATTTAGTCAGATTTAATTACTGCAACTGCCTTTTTTACTAAAAGATGTTCCAGTTCGCTTACAGGTCCAACTTCTTGAGAAATCGGTTTTAGCTATATCTCAGCTATATATAGACCGATCTCAAAAAGTTTTGTAAATTCGACTTAAGATGACCGGATTTTATTACCTCATTTAATTCTGTTTTACCAAAAAAATATGTTGATTCGCTTACAAATTTGATTGCTTGAGAAATTGGTTTTCGCTATATATCGTCACATTAAATGAAAAATGGACGTAACTGCACGTTATCAACTTATATACTTTACTACACAGGTGTTAGTTTCAAGATTGTGTATTTTATTTCAAATGTGCGTTGATATACAATTATTATGTATGTATATTGAGATATTGAGCCAGAATCTATAAATAAGGCTTTAAATGGTTTTAGGTATTTGTTTTTTTTATTTATATTATTTTTTGCTGATACATGTCGTATTAGATTAAACTCTTATCAGTGAAACAAATTTTATAGACGTAGTACAGACATACAAACATACATGTTCAGTTGCTATTATTTATTATCGCTTTAAAGTTTATATTTTGTTTTAAAGGAATCACTTCAACCTAAAAACTGTCTAATGAATAAACAAATTAGTTACTCTAAACTTTTTTGCACGTATTTTAAAACTTTTATATTAGATTATTGATTTCAAAAATGCGTTGCTTTTCTTTTTCATTGGCTTTTTAGTTTCAAGTGCAATGTTTTCCACAAAATAAAATTCAAAATATATATTGTCTTAGATCATTGAATTAATTAAATATCGGCTTATCAATATTTAGCAAATTACAGTAATCATGAATTTTTACTATAAGAAACAATCATTTGCATCACTATAAAATACAAAATTTGATTATTACAGCTTCAGATCTTGTTTTATATAAAAATATTTATATGATTTATTTTCGATATTTCGATAACAATTTGTTAGCATCTTCAGGAAAAAAATATATAATAAAATTTCAATAACAAAAAATTGAAAAAATATTTTTGAAGATGCTAACAAATTGTTAGCGAAATATCGAAAATAAATTATATAAATATTTTTATATAAAACAAGATCTGAAGCTGTAATAATTGTTTCAATAAAATTCTCAAGATCAAATAAAATAAATGCATACATATGTACATACAAAATTTATTTTAAAATTTGTTTATATGCTTTTTTTCTTTTTGATTTTTAACTATTTCTGGACTGATTTCATATATTAATTCGAATTACTAATTCAATATTTAGTGATCTGAACTTCTGTCGTTTGTTCGCATAAATACATTTGGAATTTGTTCTTGAATTAATGCGAGCGAACGAACAAGATCATAGAGAAAGACGCAGTAAATATTGAATAAGTAATTTGAAATAAAAGGACTATGAAACAAGCCAAGAATATTTAAAAACCGATAAGAAACTCACCAACAAATTTCAAAGTGAATTGTAAAATTGAGGTTGTTAGTCTGTCTTGAAAACTTTACTAAAAGAAAAGGAAACAATACAAATAGGTGACAACATAAATCGTAAATGGAATTAATTTGGAAAAATATGACTCAAAAAAAAACAATTTATAAAATGTATTGTACACTCCACTTTAGAAATTAAATTTGTATGCTACAAATTTTACTTGATGAAAATTTTTGTTAAAATTAATAAGTTAACCAATCACTTGCATTACAAAACACAAGAAATAATAATTACTACAAAAAAGAAACATCTTCTGGATAAAATCTCGGAATTTCGAAAATCGGTTTGTAGGCGGCAGAGCAATAAATTATTTTGTCAGACGGGTATTTCGTCCTCCTTTTGAAGCCCCCTTGAAGAGTACACATAAACATTTTAAAAATAGTTGATAAAATTAAAACTATGGCATTTTGTCAAAACCGGTTTTGAACATCAATGTTTCGTGTCGTCTCATATGACAACGATTGTCGACTTCTGAAATAAGGAGGAGTACTTTGACAAGCATTTTTCATAATTTTCAACTTGTTCATAGTCCTTTCAACCAAACTTATATTTGCATGGACGTTTTGTTCGTCATGTCAAAATATTGAAGCTTAACGGCGAGCCATACTTTTTCAACAAGTTCGAGGCTGCCTCGCACAAGGAGGGTTCCATACTTGCGTGCAAAGTATCTAAGGAAAGCTTAAATACCCCATACATTTAAATAAAATAAAATGAGGAAAAGGTAAATTGGCATTAGAATTGTTTCATTTATTACTAATTTTAGTTTTAAATTAATAAGAACAATCTTTTAGTTTTAATGTTGTTGATGTTTTAGTATTTGTTGTTATAGCAGTACGGCACAACAGTATCCTCTGAAAATTTCAAACCGTCTAGCTTTTATAATTTCAAGTTTTGGCTTACTTTAGATGGGGCAACATTTAGCTTTTTATGTTGTTGTTGTTTATAGTATTTGTACAACAACAACGGTACAATCACATTATGAGAAAGTTTCAGCTCTAACTATTACCGTTTTGGAGTATGAAGTCTGTAAGGACGACGAACGGTAGCTGTAGTCTTAGTAATAGAGCTTCGTTTCAATTTTGAGTGCGGTAACCCAAAAATGGCCATTTTGTTTTACTTTTCTAATATAATCGTTCACTTTCAGATTTATTTATTTGACCCAATTTTTTTTTTTTCTAAAATAAATTAGTCTTTGCAAAAAATAATTCACTGAACTTCGGTTTTATTTTTATAAAATGATTCCGCTAAGACTACAATTTGCACTCAAATAAGGCAAAATTGGTAAAGAAAAAATGTATTTATACTTGTAAGTATCTGACATAATTTTCACTTCATAATAAGGCCTAATAAATAAAGCTGTGTAACATGAGTTCGTATATCAAAGATGCAATTAGAGATCAAAAATCGAGAGTTCGTATGAACAAGTAATTCTGAAATATCAGTGATATCAGTAAAGCGAGAAAAGCGCAAAAACAAGGGTACTTAGCAAGCGTCATTTTATTTGAAGTCTTCTCCTGCACTTCAGCCTTGAATTTAGACAAACTTAAGATCTGTCTCAATAGGGTTGTGCTATACATATATAAACTTTGTTAGCAGCACCATATCTCAGGCTGTCAAGTAGAGACTATTAGTTGCAGTTTTGAACAGTATATAAAACTGAGACAAATCCTTTTTTTTTTACAAGACTATTAAATATGGCATCGGATGTGGTCCAAAGGTTTAATTTTTTGTGCCTCCAGTAGAAAACCTTTGCTAGTTTCCCATCTATTCAACAACACTACTATGGCAAAATCATTTCTAGTCAAGATTTCCAGATTGTGGAACTCTGTAGTACATACCAGAGCGACGATTTAATTCTTCATTGCATAGATTTAAGCACATTTTTCTATCTAACTTGTGACATCTCTAGAATGATACTTTTAAATTAAACACATGTTACTCAGCATATAAATCTTGATTAGTAGTTCATTTTGCCTAAAAAGTAGTCTAGGGGCAATATTAGTTCGCCTAATTAATAATTCTTTCTGGTTGACTCAGTTTCTATAGCAAATTCCAATTTTTTCCTTTTTAAGATTATTCTGCTTTTGGTTATCTTATATATATATATGTATATACAAACATACTTTTAATCAATTTAATCTGTTAATTATTACTAAATTGTTATTTTGAATTCACAAATATGTACTTTATTTTATATACCAATTTTAGTTAAACTTATATTCTATGGGATTGACATGGGTTTTGTTGAAATAAATAAATAAAATAAATAAGTATATGCTGCATATGTCTCTTCTGTTAAAATATTTATATATTTATGTACACACTTTTAAATCTAATAATAATGACAAACTACGTTTTATTTGCAGATACTTTTGATGAGTGCGGGCAAAGATTCCTCCAGAAAAGCTGGAAAGCTTAGTAATCATCTATTAGACTTATATAAATCAACATCATGTTGGGAACATTGTAATGGCAGCATCGATTTGCTAAATTATTTGCGCATGCAACAGCAACTGGGCATAGGATTCACCGAACCGTCAGCCACCTTTTGCAATGGGTGTCATATCGAATTTCGATCCACGTCTAGTGGTTTTGTTAAAAATTTAAAATTGATCACTATTTTGATTTTATACTAAATTCATACGATTGTAAAGTGGAGAAACCGAATAAAGAAATATTTGATTTAGCCATCAACCAGCCGATATCAAGGATCTCAAGCCAGAACAGTGTTTGCATGGCGATGGTCCCGTCACTGATTATATGGTGCTCTGCAATGCGTGGCTGGAATGCGGTACTGGTGCATGAACGCAATGCACAATAATTAATAATAAATATGAGGACAGGATTGATAGAATTCGTATTTCCAGTTTGTTTGATTTTCATAAAAAATTAGCCAATAATTTTATATTTTGGTAGATTAAAACATAACAATAATATTAATTTCCTTTGTTTTACTTTTTGTCGTTTTGTCATAATAATAAAACTAAAAGTAAATTGTAATTTAATTTTCTGTTTAATGTCCCATAAAAATGTTGAATGCTTTTCAAAAGTTCCACTAATGGGTCGTTAGGCTTATTATATTCTAGGTCATATTCAATACCAATGGCCCAGAGCGATTCTAAATCATAACTTTCCCGTGCAGTGGAGAGAATATGTGTAACGCAATATTGCCTAATCCATGGCCATCCAGGTTTTACTCTTTTCACCTCAACGTGCAAGTGTAACATCTTTGTGACGTGTTTCATTTTATAAACACGTCTAATAAACTCAGCCATGCCAACATATGTCGATAACTGCGACCGCTAAACCACCACAAGTAATCAATATTTTAATTCTTTGGCACTGAACATACAAAACACATCTTCGGCATTTTCTTGCGCAAACCTCGACTAGATCCTCAATGTCAAAACTCCTGTAAGACCTCCTAAACATAATTTATCTGACAAAAAGTATATTGATGCTAAACATTAGTACATCTCATACTTTTCAAATTTAAGTTCGTAAACAGATCATCCTCACGCCTCTTGGTTCATCTTGTAACTGATAACGTTCTCGTTCTTCAAATATATCTAAGATCCGGGAGATTCCGAATCTCAAATATTTTGTACTTTTGACTTAAAGCACCAGGAAGACTCTCTAAGTTGCTTAAAAGGGTTAGCAATTTTCACATGTTCTCTCATGTTTGCATTGTCTTCATCAAACTTTTCTGTATTCTACAGTGAAAAATTCATGATGTAACCATCGTACAACAGGAACACTTAATTTTTATCGTTAATTAAACGAAATAATGTAGATCGCAACATTTTTTCTTAATTTCTTGCAAATATTTTTTTATCATATATTATTGTAGTGGGACAAACTTCAAAAACAGCTGGCTACAATTTCAACCGTAAGTAAAGTGTTGGCAACTTAGTCATCAAGTAATTAGCAGTGTTAGGGAAATTTTTCAAACTGATAACGGTATTTGCTGGTTGAAATTTTCTTAGGCGTTTATGTATTCGGTTTCTTTTGTTGATCATGGATGTTCAGTAATCAATAAAATGGTTATCATCTGATTAAAACTTTTTTAATTGACCTAAAGTTCCATTTGTTTTTTTTAATTTTTGTTGAAAATTTATAGAAAAATGTTTGCTAGTTGTTTCAGTATTTTAAAAACTAACGAGCCAATTTTTTAAAGAAGATTTCCAACGGTCATTGCAATGCCTACTAATACCTACAAAAAATGTCAAAAATACTTTTCCTTTTCACGCAATAACCGCTCAACAGAGATTGATGAAATTTTACAGATATATTTTAAGATGCTTAAAATAACACAAGGTAGTTTTAAATCCGGAAATAGACTTAAGAGAGGCCAATGAAGGTAAAAATTTGTATATACAAGACAAAATTATTAAAACGAATAAATCGATTTCAAAATTTCTGTTCACTGAAAGAAAGTTACACTAGCAAGGAGATATGTATGTTATATCATATACCTATATCTGTAACCTAAGACACAGAATGCCTTAACTAAATACATACACATATATTATATACGGAGTTTTCATATAAAGATATAAGCGAGCCAAGGAGCCGTGTTAAAAAAAGTTAGTTAGTTCGATGTGAGAGAAACAATATGTTTTGGATATTCTTTAACTATTAATTCCACCAACATTTGGATTTCACCCAACAGTTTTACAGTTCACCTTTGAAGAATCTCTTTCATTTGATCTTTAATTTCTGCAGTAAATAATGCTGAGATCAATGTTTTGGGTACATAATTAATTATCTAGGTCTTGTGAACAAGATTCCAAATTAGATGCCGCGTACAACGTTTGCTTACTAATCTGTAATTAATATTGTTGATAGCAATTTTATAAATTTTGTTAGGTATTTTTAATAAATATTTCAGGACTTACCATTTCATATTTTAAGTAAGTAGGTATGTATTATATTGTTGATTGATGATGGCTGCGCCTTACTTTTTTCTTCTCCCACTATTAAGCGTACTCATGTGCAATACTTTTTTCTTACGCACGTTCATTTATGATAAATTAGGAATGGATTGAAAATCATAAGCATGTAAAATTAAATTCAATCGAGGTAACTTGATAATAATGACACTACATTTACTAAGAATGCACAAAACACAATAGTATCGACAATTAAATAAAATGAAAACTACTGGGAATATTTGAAATTTGGTAGGAGTGTTATTTAGGTGCTGCTTTATCCAAATCAATCAACTGATTTTCATTATTGCTAACTAATTTATGTATGATTTTTTACTTCCGAATTTTCCGGTAAACTTTTATTTTTATTTCAAATTTAAATCACCCAGTATTTAATTATATATCACTTAAATTTGCTTATTTGCTTCCTTCTTTTTTTAATATTGACTTTTTTCTTATTTAATTGAATTATTTTATTCATTCTTAATAATAATTTGTGATCGACAATTCTATGCACTCACGCATTTCAATAATATTATTATTACAAGATCAGCTACACTGTATGCAAATTGGTATTGGCTAGATGTCCGACTTAAAAACGTTAAACATATAAAATCACTTGTTCCATTGCACCCATAATATTTTTGGTTGAAGAAATAATAGGAAAGCTTCTGTTAGCAAAACCCATTGTTTCCTGTCTTGATTAGCATGATTTGTTATAACAACTGTCAAATAATTGTTAGCATAAAAATTTGGCACGTCTGTAGTGCGATTCTGTAACTTTAACAATAATAGATTGTTATGTTGTCAATTTATTTTGTCGTTGCAGTAACGATTTTTATTCTCTAACTTATAATTAACAACATCGAGAAAATGTAAGTCCAGTGGCAACACTGGTAAAACATATGTCAAAATAACGAAAAGTGCAAAGAAGAATTGAAAAATTTTGCCGCCATGCTGCGCAATTTACATTTTTATATATTTTAAGCATTTTGTGATATTAGGAAACGTAGTTCCGGAGTTAAACGATAAAGTTTTCGAACTCCGTGATTGGCAGATCAAAAGGATTATCTGCTTCTCGTAGTAAACGGCGACTTACCCTCAAACTGCTTTGTTGCTCTTGTGTTGACAAACTATACCCTAAATATTCAAATGCCATTTCACAAATTTTTTTATTTTCAAAAACTTTATTTAATATACAAATACAATAAAATTTTATGTTGTTTTCTAACGAAATTAAACTACTACAATCACTTTGTTGTTTATTAACAAAAACAGCTGACTCTAATAACAACACGATAACAAATGTTGTTAAATATCTGGCTACAGAATAGCAAAATCGCCAATTCACTTGTTATTATTTTTAACAATAACAAGTATTGTTAAAATTGGATACAGAATCGCACTTCTGGACCCTAGTTGTTATTGTTTTATTGTTGTTGTTACATCCCGTTGTTAAAATAATTGTTTCAGCAACGATGTCAAACATCAAATGTCATTACCATTTACGTCAAAATAAAATTAGAATGTTATTGTTGCCGCAAAATCAAAATAAAACTTAATTCTTTTAAAGACTGTATTAATTTTGTCAATTCCACTCATTCGTACCTACATTTAAAATTGCATTGTTAAAGTATGTAGGTAATACACACATACATACGTATGTATACGTATATTTTATTTTATTACAATTTATATACAAAATTATTCTGAACATAAAAATTTGTTAACGGGACAAACAGTTAGAATTCCTCTTAATAAATCGCTTTAACTTGTTAAAATTATAAGTAAAAGACATTTGAATTTTAAACCTATACGGAAACATACAAAATATTTTAAAGCGCTCTTTCGTTGTAAAATAAATTGATGAAATAAACCACATATGTAAATTGAAAAATTACAAGTGTTTCATTATAAAGTAAACAAGTTAGGCGCTCTTAAAATTTGTATATTTGAAACAACATTTCTTTAAAATATTTTATATTTATTTTGAATATTAAAATAACACATATAATGGTTGGGTCAATAGGTAAAAACGATAATAGCTGCAAGAAGTGTTCCGAGAAGGATACCGATGATATGGTACAATGCGACCTCTGTGATCAATGGTTTCACTTTGGATGTGCTGGAGTTGATCAAAACGTGGCTAATATAAGCTGGAGCTGTGAGTATTGTAATGGCGCAACATCTGTAGCAACCACCGGTTTCGTAACAAACACTTCAACGCCGACTAGCACTAGCGCTCAAAATACAATCGGTCAACAACCAACACAACATGCCCCGGAAATAAATCGGCAAGTTAATTTTGCATTTTCATCGTCTACCACAGAACTGGTTCAGCCAGCACATGCGTTTGTTAACATTGGTAATAATGCGAACAAAGTCACAACAACTCCACTATCTCTCTTACAAACAATGGCACCAATTTCTTCGGTATATACAGCACCTATTATGTCATATCAACCACTTGTATCTTGGCCAAACAGCTACCATTATATGCGACCCACCTTTTCAGAACCAAATTTTTCTGCGAACTTTTCACATTTATCAACATCGTTATCAACATCTTGTGCTCAAGTACAAAATCAAGCAACTTGTTCAACAATAAACAGCAATCTTGATGTCATAGCAAAGCAGCGAAATTTAGAATTAAAAAAGCTTGAAGAAGAAATGCAGTTTAAACAGCAGTATTTGGAAGCAAAATATAAAATTCTATCTGACGTAAACGAGTCCATGATGCCAGGCATTCGGAATTTTTCTTACACTACGGGGCAACCGTTACCGACAGTGACAAGTATGGTACCGACGCCAGAACAACTAGCAGCACGTCAATCCTTTCCGAAGCAACTTCCAAATTTCAACGGCGACCCAGATGAATGGCCGCTTTTTATTAGCAGTTTTGAAAACAGTACAAAGTTAGCAGGTTACACTGACGCCGAAAATTTAATTAGACTGCAATTAGCATTGAAAGGCAAAGCGCGCGAAATGGTAAAAAATAAATTACTTTTACCTCAAATGGTGCCTGAAATTTTAAGAACACTACGTATGTGTTTCGGCAAGCCAGAATATATTCTAGAGAGAGCTATTAGCAGAGCTAAGGCTTTTCCACCAATTAAAGATAAATTGGAAATGTTAATTGAGTTTGCGATTTGCGTGCAAAACATTTGCTCTACAATGGAAGGGTGCCAAATGCACTCACATTTAAATAACCCGCTATTGGTTAAAGAACTAGTAGATAAACTTCCAAATAGTCACAAATTAAATTGGGCAATGTGCATAAAGGATACACGAGTTCCAGTGGTTAAGTCCTTCAGCGATTGGCTATACAACTTAGCTGAAGCAGCTAGCAGCGTAACACCATTGTATGGTAAATCCACCGTCTCAATAAACACACACACACGCGAAGAAAATAAAATCGAGTCGAATGTTAATAACAACGCAGTAAGTACTACTTGTATTGTATGCAACAGCGGTAGTCACAAAGTGGCTCAATGCAACATTTTTTAAAAATATGAATCTCAACAACAAGTGGGAATGCGTAAAAGCAAATCATTTATGTAGACAGTGTTTGAGCAGGCATAGGCGCAAATGCAATTTTAACAGAGAATGCGGTATAGATAGATGCAAGTTTAAGCATCATCCCTTACTTCACAAATCATCAAATAGTGCACCGAGCCAAGCAACGCAGCAGAATCTGTTGAAATTATTCGACAAAATTCGATCGTTAATGCACACAGCAACCATTTCGATGATACGCAACCGCTATTCAGAATAATACCGGTTAATATACACTCGCTAAACAAAACAAAACAAGTTTTCGCATTCCTCGACGAAGGGTCTGCAGTCACTTTGATCGAAAAGAGTATTTTCGATGAAATGGGCTTTGCTGGTGAGAGCGACCCCTTATGTCTGAGGTGGACTGGCGAAACAACGCGAATGGAAAGTGATTCTAAAAAAAGCGATATTTTTATATCAAATATAACCAACAATAAAAAATTTAAATTGAACGCCGTACATACAGTTAGTAACTTGGGACTTTCCGCTCAGACAGTCGACGCTGGCGAAATGTCGAAAAGATACCCACATTTGGCAAAGCTACCAATAGAGTCATACAGTGATGCTACACCAGTAATATTAATCGGTTCTGACAACTGGAACTTGGCAGTTCCACTAAAAGTACGTGAAGGTTTGTGGAACCAGCCTATTGCTTCAAAAACACGTTTGGGTTGGACCATACAAGGCTTTAACAAAAATAAAAAGGGTGCTAAGGAATACAGAATAAATGTTCATATGTGCGACTGTAGGCAAAAATATAGCGAACTTCACGATATGGTCAAAGACTACCTAAACGTGGAAACCAGTAAACCAATTCAATTATTTTCTCCTGAAGATAATCAAGCACTAGCAATTTTAAAAACACCTGCAATAGGTCGAACGGCCGTTATGAAGTCGGTTTGTTGTGGCGCGACCAAAATGTACGTCTGCCAGACAGTTATAGTCTTGCACTAAATCGCTTAAATTGCCTAGAAAATAAATTTAAGAAAGACCCATCTCTAAAAGCTATTGTACAAGCGCAAATTGATAACCTTTTGTCCAAAGGGTATGCTATAAAGCTTAGCCTGGAAGATTTAAAAATACCTAACGATAAAATTTGGTACTTACCAATATTCACTATTACGAACCCAAATAAGCCCGGAAAAATCCGACTGGTTTGGGACGCAGCAGCTAAGTCTAATGGCATGTCATTGAACGATTTTCTCTTCGTTGGCCCTGATTTATTAAAACCACTTGTTGAAATTTTATTAAAATTCCGAATCGGAAAAATCGCCATATGTGCCGACATTTCAGAAATGTTTCACAGAATAAACGTCAAAGAAGAAGACATGCACGCGCAACGTTTTTTGTGGTACGATATCGGAGATAAGCTTTTGCATCCTAGCGTTTTTGTAATGCGAGCGTTAACTTTTGGTATAAGCTGCGCGCCTTGTATAGCCCACTACATTCGTGATGAAAATGCGAAGCGTTTTAAAAACAAATACCCTAGAGCAGTACAATCTATACAACAAAACCACTATGTCGACGACTTCATTGATAGCGTTGCAAACGAGCAACAGGCGATACAATTAGCAAACAATGTGAAAGAAATCCATGAAGCCGGCGGATTTACGATGCACAACTGGACGTCCAATTCAAAAGAGGTTCTTGAACAACTTCACGCCAACGTTTCATCAGAGCAAACAATGAAGGACTGGGGCTCAACTACAAAAATATTAGGTTTGAATTGGGACCCAAATAATGACGAATTTAGATATATTTGCAGATTTTCGAGATTACGTCGAAACGTATTAGATGATTCGGTAACGCCAACTAAACGAGAAATGCTGCAAATACTAATGTCCATTTATGACCCCTTAGGCTTTGCATCTTGCTATACCATAGGTTTAAAAATACTTCTCCAAGAAGTATGGCGCTCTGGAATAACATGGGATGAGAAAATTACAGGAGCATTGAAAAGGGTGGTATAAATGGAAACTCACCATTGAAAATTTAACTTCTATAAGAATTCCACGATGCTACTCTCTACTGATGCCAACCGCTGACGAAATCCAGCTACACACGTTTGTTGACGCCAGTGAAAGTGCTTATGCTGCTGTTTGCTACCTGCGATTCAAAAAAGGGCAGCACCATCAATGTGTCTCTGGTTGCCGCGAAAAACAAAGTCTCACCCCTCAAACCTCTTTCGATTCCTAGACTCGAGTTACAAGCCGCCGTACTTGGAACAAGGCTGGCAAAGCACATACTACAAGTTCGTGAAATAAAGACCGACTGCCAATTTTGGTGGAGTGATTCAAAAACAGTTTTAAGATGGTTAACTATTGATCCGAAGAGATTCCACCAATTTGTCATGCATCGAGTTGGCGAAATTCAAGAAAATACAAATCTTAATCAATGGAAATGGGTCCCAACCAAACAGAATCCCGCCGATCTCGCGACTAAAGTACCCGCACAAGTAAACACACAAATATGGTTTAATGGCCCTCAGTTCCTAAGATCCGACCCCAGTGAATGGCCAAGCTATTGTGACACTGGATCACAGGGACAATACAGAAATAAAACATTGCTCTCTGGTAATTACCAATGAATTTCATCTAAAGCTGAATATCCAATATTTTTCTGACTGGAGGCGCTTACGCCGTGCTGTGGCCATTGTGATGTTATATTGTTTTCGTCTAATGGAATTGGTGAGATACAAAATTATTAATAATTATTTCGAAGTAGACTGTCAAATGATAAAACGGTCTGAAACATTCTTAATAAAGTACGCGCAGTACTCAGAATATAGTATCGAAATAAAGAAATTGACTGACAATAAGCCTGTTCAAAAGAATAGCAAATTAATTTCATTGAACGTTTATATAGACCAACAGGGTGTCATAAGGGCGCGAGGAAGAGCAGAATATTTAAATAATCATGAAGACGTTATAGTAATGCCAAGTAAGCATTACATAACATTTTTGTTAGTCAAACAATTTCATGAAAAATTTCGTCATCAGAATCACGAAACAGCACTTAATGAAATTAAAGGTCAGTATCATATTCCAAAGCTGCGAGTCCTATATCGTAAGATTCGCCGAATGTGCCAATGGTGCAAAATTAATTACGCTATGCTGCAAGCTCCACAAATGGCTGCCCTACCATTAGCAAGACTCGCCGCGTTTCAGAACGTCCATTCACTTACGTTGGCTTAGATTATTTTGGCCCAATAATTGTAACGGTTGGTAGGAGACACGAAAAGAGAGTTCTTTTTACATGCTTAACTGTTCGAGCGATCCACATAGAAGTCGCACATAGTCTTGACACAAGTTCGTGTATCATGTCAATAAGAAATTTTATTTCGAGACGCGGAACTCCTAGAGAAATTTATTCCGATAATGGAACCAACTTCAAGGCTGCCGAAAGAATCCTCGTCACTCAGCTCAAAAAGGTCAACGTACCCGAAATCAAAACAACCTTTGAGCAAATCAAATGGAAGTTCAACCCACCAAGTTCGCCACACATGGGCGGTGCATGGGAGAGGCTAATAAAATCAGTTAAATTGGTTTTATACAACATATGCCCTTCGATGAAATTTACCGATGAAAGCTTAAAAAGCGCATTATGTGAGGCTGAATTTACGGTCAATAGTCGCCCGTTAACGTTTGTTTCAATCGAGTGTGATGACGACCAGGCTATCACACCCAATCATTTACTTATAGGCTCCTCTGATGGCTATAAACCGATTACTAACAACGATGTTGATCTTCGAACAGGTGGTATAAAACTCAGTTTGCCGATCAGTTCTGGCGTAGGTGGCTTAAAGATTATGTACCAGTTATCTCAAGACGTACTAAATGGTTCACCAAACTACCGCCCATTAAGATAGGTGATATAGTTGTCAGTGTGGACCCGGATCTGCCAAGAAACTGCTGGCCCAAGGGCAAAGTAATCGATGTTGTGCTTGCAAAAGACGGTCAGGTTAGACGAGCGACTGTTAAAACCATACATGGAATTTATCACCGACCTACAGCAAAGTTAGCCGTGCTAGATGTAAGTGGTACTCTTGAAGGTAAACTCGATCCATCGACCTCGTTTACGGAGGAGGAATTGTTGCCGCTAAATCAAAATAAAACTTAATTCTTTTAAAAGTCTGTATTAATTTTATCAATTCCACTCATTCGTACCTACATTTAAAATTGCATTGTTAAAGTATAGGTAATACACACATACATACGTATGTATACGTATATATTTTATTTTATTACAATTTATATACAAAATTATTCTGAACATAAAAATTTGTTAACAACAAACAGTTAAATTCCTCTTAATAAATCGCTTTAACTTGTTAAAATTATAAGTAAAAGACATTTGAATTTTAAACCTATACGGAAACATACAAAATATTTTAAAGCGCTCTTTCGTTGTAAAATAAATTAATGAAATAAACCACATATGTAAAATTGAAAAATTACAAGTGTTTCATTATAAAGTAAACAAGTTAGGCGCTCTTAAAATTTGTATTTTTGAAACAACAGTTATGGTTTTACAAAGCAATATTGTCAACACGTTCTCTCCATAACAAAGCCATTAACAAATTCTTGTCAGCAGTTCTGCCGACGTTTTGTTCATTGTTATAGCAAATAATTTGCTAGTTAAGACAGGGCGTAAGGTAATAAAGTCAGCAGCATAACAGGACGATATTGCTTTTCTTTGGACAAGTTGTGGAGAATGCATACATATGTTAACTCACAATAAAAACCAAAAATTAAAGTAGAAAGGATTGAAAAAGGACGTAAAATAAAATGCAATAACTCATTGTACAGAGCACATATGTAAAACTTTTTTTTTGATGATGGACATCGTTGCTCAAACAATTGTTTTAACAACGGTGTCATAACAATAACAAACCAACATAAACTGTGGTCCAAATGTGCCAAATTTTTGTGCTACCAATTATATGATAGTTGTTTTCATAAAGGGACCGAATTTGATAGGACCCACGTGATCTCTTTTCTTCCTTTTTCAGCAGCGGCCCGCCTACTTAATTATTTGACAGTTGTTATAACAAATAAATAAAATGTTAGCAATTTTATTCCAATATAAACCATAACTATACCGTAATAGCGACAAATTCAAAAACATATATTATTTTTATTATTTTATTTTGCCAACGAAATGATTTAGGAATAAAGCTTGATTTAAAAATAAATTAGTATGCTAAACAAACTAATGCATTTTATATACATAAATAAAATATCTAATATGGGAACAAAATCGTTGTATACATTTTATTGTAATTTTTAAGTTATTGATTTTATTAAATAACTTAAATATCGATTTTCTTAATCATATAACTTTAGGAAATTGACGACTTTTTATTCTAATATCGTTTTCCTATTTCCTATCACGATTTAATGCTTTGCAAACACTGGCAGCTCTTTTTTACTTACTATTTAATGGCGGTAAAAAAAGAAGAAAAAACAACAAGACAACACATGTTCTATACAAATTTGCAAATGGAGAAACCAAACACTTTTGTATTGACAAAGATTTTCACATGAATTTATCTGCTTTCTGCACATGTATTGATGAGACAACTCATCGTATTTCATTTTTTTAAGACTAATTTTATTTTAAATTCTTAATTAATTATAATATTTTTTCAATTAAAATCACTGAACTTCCGTGTTATATGTAAGTATATACCGACCGAAAAGATGAATAACGAACTACTGATTAGTGATGGACAAAAAACATCGATACATCAAAATCTGTGCTGCCAGACTCGCTGAAACAACATACGTATTTGGCAGATTTTCTTTTGAATTTTTTACATAAATTTAAACGAATTTTGAATTAAACTGTGTATTGCCACTAAACATGCAAAACGCCATAAGAACTATTTGAATTTACTTGGAAAGTTAACAAAATAAAAATATGTTAATGATTTCAAAAGAATTTAGATTTTTTAAATACATACGCACTAAATTGCAAAGCTGATAGAAATATATTTTAGGAAACCGTTTTTGGCTATTTTAGAATATTCATTCTTTAATATCTATGTACATTATGGTCTGCATACACACTTAAAGGAGCTGTTTGCCTCTCTTGTCAAATGTTTAATGCTTAAAATGTACAATATTTGATGTAACTGTGGTTCAAACTGGCATATTTTAAGCACATAAAACGGTATTAATTAGTGAAGTTTTCAAAATTGTTATATTATGTTGCTCTTTTATTCGTACGCTTTAGATCATAACACTGCTGGACTACCCCATATTAACAACATTTCTTCTCTGCTGTATACTTACATATTTATTTATTATAATATAAAAATATTTTTCCATACAAATGCTGTTAACAATACCAATAATTAGTTTGGTTTATGAAATATATTATATATTTATTTTTGGAAAAAGAAAGCCATATAATAAATTAAATTTTTTATACATCTTAGCTAAAAAAAAACTAATAACGTTAAACTTTATCAATCGTTGTATAAAAAAGTAAATTAAAAACCTTTTTTTGGCTAACAAATTTTAAATATTTAGTAGTTCTACAACAAATTAAAATTCTGAAAGTTTTAAGAGTTTGTTTAAAATAATTGATGAAAAATATAATGTATATTTATGTATGCATGTACAAACGTGATCAAAAATTATATAAGGATTAAAAATAATAATAACAAATCTTAAACTAAGATATTTAAAAAAATGGAAAACAAGCAGAAATAAATAAGACATACAAATTTTCATGATAAATTTTTATACACCATCCGCCTTATTCAAAAACGGTTGTTAAATTTAATGTTGGTTTAATAAACGAATTTTGCACGAACTTCCCGATTTAACTTTAATAATCGTTTTTGAGTAAGGCGGCATAAAGATAACACAGTTTTCGGATTGTTATATCTGAAGAATTTCGAAATAATATTGTTAATGGATATAACACAAGTTTTAATATATATTTGATTTGTAAAGGAAAGTCATATCTATGGTATAATATAGTGTAGGAATTTGTTCCCACTAATTTAATGAGTGTGGCAGCACAGTTCTGTTTTTGACAGCTTTTGGAATTAACTTTTTCTTTTACTTTAACGTGAGAAACGCTACTGAATATTTGGCGTAATACTAAGTTAAGCATTTCATTATATTGGAATAAAATAAAAAAAACTATATAAAATAAAGTTTTAGTTAAGACGTCAAAATGGTATTCCACTGTCATCTCAAAACATGGAATGCCAATTCCAATCGCGCAATTTTACAGCCAGTTCGTCTATTTCGAAGCCTTTTCGATCGTTCGCATAAACACATCTAATACAAAAACAAAATTTTGAAATCTGTTTTGTATTAAATGTATTTAAGCGAACGATCGAAAAGGCTTCGAAATGGAGGAATTGGCAGTTACAATATGAATTTTAGTTTGAAAACAAGATACTGCCACATGATGTTCACTCGACATCGTTCGTTCGCATAATACATTCTAATCAACAACAAAATTTTTAAATTTGTTGCTGTTTCAAACGTATCTATGCGAGCGAACGATATCGAGTGACATCGTGAGTCAGGCAGATAGTTGAACTTAAATGCTTATGAAATATTGTCGCTTAACTTCATAGGCATATCGGTTCCACTTTCTAATTGATTTTGCATTTATGGATTTTTGGTAGACTTCTTCAGAAACAAAATTTAGTTTGGACTATACAACTAGATGAATTTCTACCATATGTTGAATAGTTGTTAATAGTAACAACAACAACACCTGGGGGTTTATCAAGGAATTCGATTCAAGAGTAAAACTATTCGAATTTATATGTTTTTTGCTCAGTAAATCAAAAGTTTTCTATTTCGAATAGATTACATACTTAACAGATTCCAGGGTAAGTGTTTCACTCATGCACTTAGAATTAGTTACTTGACAGGTGACTTGGTATTCCTTTTATTATACTATGGGTGTTAATTATGTTTTATATGCAATTTTATTTTAAAGTTTAAACAAGAAAATAACTTTTATAAACAAGTATGTAAATATTAAGCATGGATTCATTTCACAAATATTTTAGTTGAAAAAAATGCATAATTATGCTCGCAACCGACTGCAATGGAATGTAACTGGATGAAACAGCTGATTAATATTTTTTATGTATAAAGTATTTGATGAGAATAAACAAAGTGCATTTAAAATATTTTATATTTATATTTTTTACAAACATTTTATAAATGTAAAAATTCATTTTAGTTTAGAACGCAATTAATGAAAAAGCGCGAAAATTCGAATATATATAATAATGTAAATTTTATACCAAGAACCCAACTTATACAAAAGCGAGAAAATTCTCATTCGTTTTGGCCTTCCGTAACTAGATTAAGAGTTTGTGATTGTTGTGTTCCGTGTAACTGCTTATAGTTTCTGTAAACTATGTACAGATGTCAAACACATTCTTGCATTTTGCAAAACTTTCACAAACTCTTGCAATTTTGTACCTTTTGTGTTCATGGTAAAATATTTTAGCTGGCAAATGTGTTGGATTGTAATAGTCTCACAATATGTTTATCACTATCATAAAGCTTAATTTGTTTTGTCACAACATATGTTACGTGTTTACGTTGCATAATCACTCTTACGCCCTATTTTATAATACTTTTTATATATATTCCATTTTAGTCGGCTAATTGAGTCTTTAGTGATGTTTTCGTTACGTTATTGAAACACAAATTTTAACAAACATAATTCCTGCTGTCATTGTTATAATGAAAACAATATGTCAAATAAGTGGTAAACAAAATACAAGACATTTTTTACGTTTTCAACAAAAGAAAAATAAACTGAAATGAATACCTTTAATATTGCTTAAAAACAACATAAAAACAAACAAAATATTCGTCACAAAAACGAACTGCAACTTTGTAAATATTTTAAGCTTAATTTAGGTCTCTATTATGATTAAATGTAAAATAAATACACTATGTTAGCTGAACCCCGATAGACAGGGTGCTCATTGATAAACTTAATTTGCTCACGCTGAATTCAGTGATGCTAAACATTTTCATTCTTTCACAATAAAAAAATATTTCCAAGATTTTAGAAATATAAAAATCTTTCAATGATTTTTAATAGAATTTCATTTTTTAAGGTTCGATATACTGAACGATTTTTGAGTTATCGGTATATATAATATATGAACTCCTGCATTTTTGAGTTAACAGTATATCTTGAAAACGCGAGCTAACCTAGAAAAATGATTAACATCACTGCGTGATGCAGTGACCCAATAGATTTTTTAATAGGTATATGTCGGAAAAGAGGTTTCAATTTCAAGCACAGTGTTGTTATTGCTCACAATTAAACGCAACTTTGAAAAGTTATCTTGAGTACATATGTATGTATATGCCCACAAAGTACTCAATAACTTAACTGAAATCTATTTGTTTTTATTGCAGAATCATACAACAAACAAAAGTTGAGTTGAAGTGTAACATAGTCAACCCAACTTTGCGCTGAGTTGTGAATCGCAAAGAGACATTAGTTCAAATAAAAAAAAGATTTTTCTGAGTGTGCAATTTTTTTAAATATATATGCCCGTTTATAATAATAAAGAGCATTTCTTTAAAATCATTTAATAAGTTTTACCAAAGGTCTGGATTTTAATTCTTATAATTTATACAAATAAAAATTATTGTTTAATTATAAATTTAAAAGCTGAGAGGAAAAGATTTTGCCATTTTTAATATCCAAGTCAGACAGTGTGACGCTTATTATCGGTACAATACAAAATTTAACAGACTTTTTAACGTGTTTCAAAACAATTTCAAAATGAAAAAATACCATTATATTTTTAATAAAGAAAAGAAAAAATAGTTTATTTGAATCACACGAATTTTAAACAAACCCTCTTTATGGTAGAAAAAAAATCAAGGGTTCTGAAGTTTAGTAAAAGTAGTGTGTGGAGTCAAAACAATGTTAACTCTTTCACTATTTCGAACGTGTTCGTTCGTTAGTTTAAATAAGTTTGAGCTAACAACAAAATTGAGAAATTTAGTTTTTTATTATTATATGAACGAACTTACAAGTACGAAATAGTGAAAGAGACAGATACAGACCTGTCATAGAAAACAATTTCGATTGAAAGCTTTTTCAATTCCGGAAAAGCTTCTTCAAAAAATTAGAATCGATAAATTTCCTCGAAATGAAATTGCTTTTAATTGTGTAAACGAATTAGTGTTTCTGCTTGTAATGCTTATGTGGTGTTGAATTTATATTAAAAAATATATATTTGCGAATTTTTACTTAATTTTTTTTTTCAATAACCGTTTTTTGTTTTTTCTTCGCGCGATATTCCTACGCATTTAGCTTAAAAATTCTAAAATTAAAATTTATCACAATGAAGTAAATCGACCAAAGTTTGAAGAAGATAAAAACAAAATCAATCGAATTAAAAATTCGTAATCAAAACTATTCGAATAATTTCTTATGATAGGACTGATGTTTTATCGAAAGCAAGCCACGATTTCGCTATAAAAATATAAACAGGTTTCGAGCACAAAACAACTTGAAAACAAAGAATTTTGCACTATTACTTGAAACCCAATTACGTGATAATTTTATTTGTGGTAGATATCTGATTTAATTTGATATTATTAAGCCATTTTTCACATATATAAGTAAAATATGATTTTGAGTTTTTTTTTTAAGTTCATTAACGTGTGTGATTTTCGAGTTTAAGATCTCTATAATTAACCAAAATTTTTCAGTGTGATTTTATAAAGAAAATAAATAATCTTGCAAATGCTAACTGGGTAGTATAAATTTAAAACACTTTAAAGAGCCCATTCACAAAATATATACAAGATTTAATAAGCTGTTGTTTGGCAAATGTTCTATAGAAATTTCTCAAATAAGAGTTTAAGAAGTTTTACAATTTTTTTATAATAAAATATTGTTTAATACAAAATAATAATAATGAAGGCTTTCAGTTTGTTTCTATTATTCTTTCCATGCAATAGTGTAATTTAAAGTAAGACGTTGCTTAATCGCAGTAAAATGTGGCATAGAAATTATTATTCTTTCGTTTAAATTAGAATTTTCTTTTTTGTAATATTTTGATATATTTTTATAAATATACATTTTTTAATCGTTTTATCCCTTTATCACTGTACTTATTTTGAGTAAGACATTCAGTAAATAAACAGTAAAACCAATATTATTTGTATAATATGTAT
>BGZK01003656.1:0-21552 GCA_005406025.1 Eumeta japonica
CGATTAATATACAAAATGAACGATTCGGTACCTCGCGTCATGTATGCAACGTTTGATGACGACAAACGTGTACTCGTAGTTTAATCGCACGGCCATCCCTACACTATTTCTATTTCCATAGTTGCAAACGGCTTACGTTGCTGGCCGGCTTCAAAGACTTTCCGCCTCGTTTTGAGCAACAAATTTTGAGCATGTATTGGGAAAGCGTTATCGTTCACGATTCAACGCATGTTTTGAGCACAAAAGTAAATTTATTTTAATAACCGGATTTTTAATAATATAAAACATGAAAACTCCATTATTTTCCATTTGTAATTTAATGTCTCTTTGAGAAATCAACCGATGTTAATGAAGTTTATAGCATTCAATGCAGTTTCATGAATAATGGAGCTGAATAAATTTTGACAGTAATAATAACTTAGGAATCATTAAAAAAATTTTTCAGATATCTCAATTTTACAGAATCGATTAATGTGGAAATTTCAGAAAATCTGTGTTCAATTATGTCTCTTCGAATGCTGTGGGTCAGGTTCCTATTGGTACATTCATTCAAAAGCTATTCAATTTTATACACATACGCAAACGCACACGAAACATACACACAAACATACACACATATGGGCCATGTCGCCGAAAATAGTCAGTTTCTTAGGACCACAAAAATTTTAAGAAATCAGAATTAGAGTTATAACTTTTAATTTTAGGAAGAAACTCACTTTTCTTAGTGAGAAAATAGTTTGCAAAAATTCCAAAATCTATTAGGACGATTGATGTCAAATTTTTAGAGAAAGTTCAGAAAGGCCCTATTGAATTACATAAGTCCGACTTCCATCGGTTATTCGAGATAAAATACTAATGTTATTTCTCGAAAACGTCCACAATGTAAGAGATAATATTTTTGCATTCGGAGATCTCGAAAATCGCAGTAAGTTTTGAGACCGGGCCACTAAGCCAACCGTTGCTCAATTTTTATCTTGTGTATCGATACAGTTTTACATACATACAACATCACTAACATACCATCTTTATATAAGGTTTCAGATATTACCAAACAAGAAATGAAATTTAGCAAAATGAAAACAAATAAATTTTCCGATATATTAAAAGTATATTTAAATTCCAATAATCGTTTTCTAATGTAAGAATAATCATTGACGTCTGTAATTCTTAATTTATGAATACTTATTATGGGTTTCGATTTTCATAGTAAGAACAAACTTGATTGAAAATTTTTAATATTTTGTATATATTTATAATTTTTTTCATCTATCTCCTGAATCATTAGAATGATTTACATTATATTGCGGAATTTAACGCTATTTATTAAAATTGAAATTCAAACAGATTTTGTTTTGAACGGATTGACAGATTACGTCGTCCTACAAAATTCGACGCTATGATCCAATTTAAATTGATTACATTTTGAAATCAATCGGTTCTTTGGTTTGGAATAACATGAAAGAAATATAAAAGAAACTGTTTATTTATAACTTCTATTAATTACTCTAGATACTTCATGGATTAATTGATTCAACTTTTATCAATTTATTACGGCTGAGACATTTAGAGGACATGTTTCATCTAAGCATTATTCTGATCTTGACCTGTTGACAGAAATATATATATTGATTGTTTTTTATAATGGGGCATACTCAGTTTAAAATGATTCAAAATACTATTCTAACATACGTATATTTTTATTTTAGTATTGTATTGATATCATACATCTTAATAAAGGGAATAATATTCTCTTACACTCCGTAGCCATTAGCGATGACAGGATTCATTTTCCAAGTTCGCAGCGGTCCCACCTTTCGTGCCTACTCGAGGACTCAAATGCTCTTAAAGAATCGACCAAAACTCGTCCAACCTACGAGAATAGAAGTATTCGAAATTCTCTCTAAAGTAGATAACATCTTGTCGTTTACATTTATTTTCGTCCTCATCATAATACATAGTATACGCATGGAGGAAAATATGAAATTTGATAGGCAGAAAAGATGAATGAATTTCGTTGGGTACGTTGATACGATCATATCATTATAAGCAAATATATATTTATACATACTATACTGTGCAATAGAGGAAAATATGAAAGTCCTTCACCTCATACTCTTAACCAACTATAGAGTGAAATGACTATTTCACTACCGGTTAATATCCGCGCATGGATAATGATTCTAGATCGCGATTTTGATCTTTAGTGAAATCATTATCCTAAATCTTATCCGGATTCATACTTGAATCCCGATCTTGATCTTGTGTCTCGATTTCAATCCCTTTATTTTCGTCTCTCTCGCTTTATCCCTCTACCTTTCTTTCTCTTCTCGCTCATTCAATCTCTCACGACCCTCTCCCGCCCTATATATCCTTCCCTCGATGAACAAACCAGCATTGAACATAATATTTTCTATACTATATATACACTATAGCTTATGTATTACTTTACGTTTTTATATAGTAGAAATTATGTAAAATAATACAAACAGGGATTTTCTTCAAAGCGATATATTAAATTGTTTTACTAATATCCAAAGTTACGTATCATTATGAAATGTATACTTAAGACAGGTCAAATAACGTATTTTTCTGCTTAATAAAAAAATATGAAATTCGGGCTAGGAGTTATAGAACTTATTAAAATTTTTTTTTAATATCCTCAAAATTTTCGTTTATCTTTTCTGCAGTTCTTATGCAGTTGCAATAGAAATGCATTAGAGTAGAATTTATAGATTGAAAAAAATAGACCCGGTGGCTAGTCTAACGAGCGCTGCACGTTTTTAAATATTTAAGCATTTAAATTTTAAACGTTTTAAAAATTTTCGGTTAAAGTGAGCGTAGCTGACCTTTTCAAAGGCCAATTTAGTAAACTAACTTAATTGAGAAGGCGGCCTCTTACGACCTTGGTTACTTGTTTGCTTAATTGTTAAGATTTGACGCTGTACATACATATTATCCGTAATTAAAACTTTAATGAATTTAAGCAACCGTATACGAACCGGCATACGTATGTGTTAGAAAATTTCCTTTGAACATTTCTTTTAAAGCAGTTCTCAGCCTTCGGTTGTTTTAATATCCAATGCAACTTTCCGACTTTCATAATCAAAGGATACGCCGGCTTGCGCCAATTCAGCGCCTCGACACGGATAATTCAATTTTCCATTCATGGAGGTGCGAAGTGCGTGGGAGGACGCCATCCCTCCTGCGCCACTACGTCTCGTCCCCCCCGGCCCGCCGCCCGGGCCCACGCCCGATGACGTCAACGGCCCACCGCGGCACGCACCACCCGATTATAAATAGCTGGGCTGGAGGAGCCATGGTTTTAGTCTTCGATTTTCATGCATCTGAAACGTAATATGAAAATATCGCTACGCAGCTGCGGGGCGTGGTCCAAAATAAACGTGTTATTTATAATATCTTGACCCGTAGATGCGGGTTTATATAAAGCACAAGGATACATTTTATGAAGGATTTAATTTACATTGGATCCGTAGTAGATTGAACCTATTTTAATTTTCGTATGACCGTTCGTGATTATAAAATTAGATGTTTCTTTCCTGAATTAACGATATACTTTTTGTTAGAAGTAGCCACTTTGAACGGTAGAACAATTTTTATAAAAAATAATTGATGACATTTACCTGGGAATATTTATTATATTCCTTTAGAAATAAAATTATGTGTTTGATGCACATAAATTATAAGTATTTTATTTGACAATAGTAATTACTTTATCATGAAAAATATATGTGATTTATAAGTATTTGGTATTTTCTTTCTGAAAAACAATTCTAAACCACACATCTATGTAGGTGACCGCAGAAAACTAACCTTTTAATAACTCTTTCGATTTTATTTAATTCTTTTACTTAGACCAAAATCAAAGGCATCGCCATATTCAAAACTAAGTTTTCTCATTAAATGACGTAAGCTGAGAAAATGGTCAAATTTTGAAGTGTATTCAAAAATCTTTGATTTTATTTCCAGTCATTACGATTTTCCTGCTCAAGGCCAACCATAATGCCAGAACTTAGTACATTTTTAAACTCAAAATATTTACCATTGGGATATATTTTAACCGACTTCAAAATTAAAAGGAGAAGATTCTTGATTCGACTGTATTTTTTTATTTTTTTATATTTGTTACCCAGAACTTTCAACTGGGTGGACCGATTTTGATAAATCTTTTTTTTTTTTGAAAGCTGGCTTCCCGTGTGGTCCCATTTTAATTTAGTTCAGTTCTGACAATGGCATCCATGAGAAAATTATAATATAGATTGCAGTGTTTCCTTGCCTGACACCCTCTAAAATTAACAATAATTGTAACTATATTATGTTATCGTTTTAATTTGATTGACTTTAAGTAAGTAGTCTAATATTTTTCATTTCATTTTACTTAGAGAATTCAAAAAAAATTGATCATTGTTTGTTATTCATAGGCATGTGTTGAGTTAATTTGAAGTGGATAGGTACCTATCTACCTTCTGCATGGTAAACACATAGATCGTATTTTACATATTGATAAGTAGCAAAAGTGAGTTGATTATTAAGTTTTAGAAGAATACGCAATTTTTTACTTATTAGTGCATATTAATTTGTTTTGGAATAGTTATTGTTTTGAAGTTGGTTTTGTTTTGTTGGAACGAAGTTCTTACGGCGAACTTGGAGGAGATAGGGATTTTGCTGCGCGACCGTACTGAAAATGTGATAGTAAAATCGTAAGAAAAAGTTCGGGAAAAAGTCCGTGGAATAAAACCGTAAGAAAAAATCCGTGGAATAAAACCGTTAAATGAGCTGCAGAGGCATGCGACAGTCGTATATTTTTAGATATGTCGTTATTTGATTTCCTAAAATACTGAATTTCCTAAATACTTCTCCTGTACTTGAATAAAAACTAATCAGCAAAATTTAAGAGAAAAATCAAGAAAACTTACAAAATTGAGCACGATTTTTTTTTTGCAAAATTGTGTCGATTCTATTATTAGCCGAAGGAACTTGTTCCTACCTGGTGTCCCACGATCCCACATTTAATTTATTAAAATTTTTCCTTAATTTTATACATGAAAAAAAAGGATCACTGAATTCAAAAGTATCTACGACTCTTCCTGTTGTCATGTGTTTTTCCAACAGACTACTAAGATAAGACTGATGAAATGAGATTGTCAGTTAAATTGTCCATATATCGTTTTTCTTAAAAATGTACCCTTTCAACTCCTTAGAGAGCTACAAGGGAACATTCGACGGAACTAGATAAGTAAGGTATCATTTGATTTGTCGAACCTTTTCGGGTATCATAACGGATTCTTTTATAAAGAAAAACAGAAAACTGGTATGAAACACGACATCATTGCGCCAGATTTTTCTAAAATGAAGCCCATTGTGATAGATACAGTTAGAGCTTTA
Source organism: Eumeta japonica (assembly GCA_005406025.1). Taxonomy (NCBI): domain Eukaryota; kingdom Metazoa; phylum Arthropoda; class Insecta; order Lepidoptera; family Psychidae; genus Eumeta; species Eumeta japonica. Next base: position 5,404 of record BGZK01003656.1, read on the forward strand.
AATTTAGTAAATACATAGAAATACGTTTACATGTTTTGTTTTTTTTTTTTTCAATAACTTTATTCATCTATAAGATATGAAGATTTAAAATGGCATTTTATATATAAGTTTATAAATACATAACATGCACATTTATGTCTACGTATGTATTTATTTAGTTGATTCTATTTTGTGGCGTTCTTTAACTGACACTTGTACATATCCATGATTCTTGCACTACTGGATGAATTTGGATCTCATTCATTATTGATGATACTACAATAATCAAAATTCAAAATGGCGGTCGTTGGAGAGTATTAAAAAAATAAGTTAGTGATATATCGCTCTTAAAAATAGGCATACGTTTATTGAGCTCCTTTAAGTATAAATAATTGCATAAGATCAATAAAGCTTCAAATGGTCTGATATATGTCTCCAAATCCTGATTTCCGAATGTGTTATTCTGTGAGGTTGGTTTTTGCATGAATAAAATTATTATGGTTTTTAATTGAATCAAAATTTAGGATAGCTATTAGTGATAACGATAAATGAAAATTATTGAAGTTGTCGAGTATGATACCAAATTAAACATATCCAAATGACAATTCTTTCATGTTTTAACCCTGGTGTATCTGAAGATGTTCTCATTTATCACTAACAATTAAAATCAATTAAATATTTATAAAGAGAACATGAATCTCTGTAATGCTCACTTTCGAGTACACGGAAACCATGGCCTTGTACAAGTAATATTGACTACTGGGGTTCGTTCATTCGTTTTAGTTATTAATTTGATTCATTTTTCTTAATAATATAATATAAATGCGATTTGCATCATCATGATCCTGAACCAATTTATAATCAACGATGGCCGATACGCGGACCAGGGTGCCAGTCCACTTAGTGGGAGGCCGTCCCGCACTGCCATTGACATCCATTTCGCAGTCGCCACTCGAAAACCACTTTTCCCTAATGGTTATCGGTTCTACGGGCGATGTGACCTGTCCGTTGTCAGTTCAACTTTCTCATTCTATAAGGTGTGTCCGTCACTCGGAACCTTCGGCGGATTTCCTCGTTTCGAATTTTAATCTCGCAGAGGAACCTCAATAAAAACCATGTTTTATTTTTCTTTTATCTTACTTTAGCTTGAAAACTTGGAATTTTCTTTTTTTTGTATGATAATTGTATCGTTTCATCTGAGTTCCTGCTTTCTCTGCCTCTGAGGTCTTTTTGAAAAAAAAAATGTACTTATACAACAAATTAATGTTCTGATTTTCTACTAAAATTAGAAGAAAATTCACATTTCAAAGTAAAAAAAAAAATAATTTTAAGCTGAAAAAGAAAAATTTTAACAAATCGCTTACGTGTCACGACAAGTTTAGGTCATAATTTTGAAACGTGTATCGCCACGCTATTAAAATAGATTAGTCGCTTTTCATCGTAGGTCACAGTTCCGCAGGAAATAGCACTACATAACTACCATTAAACGAAATCACGATAAATGTCGGTTGTTCAAATACCTCATTTTACCAACACACTCCTGCGCAGTGGATAGTCCAGGAGGCGCCAAAATTTTCTTTTGGCATGCAAAATACATTCTTATCCGCTGTGGCAATACATGACTTCCTAATTTTTCCTTCAATACAGTTTGTAGTATATCACTTTGTTATTTATGAGTACTGTCAATTGCGATGCACGTTTCTCATCCAATTTCCTTCTTCTAATATTCGAAGACGATACGAAAAATCGATGATTACTGTTGAAAATTATTTCAATTTTATACTATATATTGTATTCAGATGAGAACACTTGAAAAAGCGTGTACTGATAAATACTTCATATTATTCATAATGTAATTTTAAAAAATCTTGTTTTAATTGCAGATCAGTCGACGACGTTCCGACGCCATACCGATAACTAAGAAAATATAGATTACGAAAGTAGTGAAGGAAAGAGGAGAAGAGTCTCAGTAAAAACGTGCGAATAATGTGGCGTGATATGGCCGGTCGAGCGGTCGCAGTCGCGTGAGCACTTAGTAGCGGGAGATGCGCCTAGTAAAGCGCAAAGCCGACGTCGGCATGCGTGTACTGGTCACCGCGGTGGTAAAGCGGCGCTGGCCGCGTTGGCGTGCGCGGCCGCCGAGCTGCGCCGGCGCCGCACGTGCGCCGTTACCCCACTCTGTAGTCCCTGTCGCGGCTGCGTGCGTTGCACGAACTGTTCGAAGGCAACGCGCCACCACTGCCCCAGTCACCACGAGCTTCCTGGAGAAAGCGCGCACCCACATGCCTTCCGAACTGCAGTTAGATGATGCTACGCATCACGCCCAGTCATGACGTACCCCCAAATCGGCAAGTGAGATAGGTACCTTTTATTCGCACTCGTTTTAATAGCAAACACATGTAGTAATTTTAAAATCGAGAATATTTTAAATGGTCAACACTTGTTCACTCTATTACCTGTGAAAAAGTCACTTATTACCTGTGAAAAATAGCATGGAGCAATAATTTATAAAAATTAAAATTATCGGCCAATGACTACCGATTATTTTGTTGCTGGTTATTCAGGCATGCCTGAGTACTCTGCCGATCGGCAACAAATTTAGCATCTTCATGATTAGGTTAGAATCCGGTTTCAAGATAGCATGGAGCAATAATTTATAAAAATTAAAATTATCGGCCAATGACTACCGATTATTTTGTTGCTGATGCTATAAGCGTGACTGAGTACTCTGCCGATCGGCAACAAATTTAGCATCTTCATGATTATGTTAGAATCCGGTTTCAAGATAGCATGGAGCAATAATTTATAAAAAATTAAAATTATCGGCCAATGACTACCGATTATTTTGTTGCTGGTTATTCAGGCATGCCTGAGTACTCTGTCAGTCAAACAAATTTAGCATCTTCATGATTAGGTTAGAATCTGGTTTCAAGATAGCATGGAGCAATAATTTATAAAAAATAAAATTATCGGCCAATGACTACCGATTATTTTGTTGCTGGTTATAAGGCATGCCTGAGTACTCTGCCGATCGGCAACAAATTTAGCATCTTCATGATTAGTTAAAATCCGGTTTCAAGATAGCATGGAGCAATAATTTATAAAAATTAAAATTATCGGCCAATGACTACCGATTATTTTGTTGCTGGTTATTCAGGCATGCCTGAGTACTCTGCCATCAGCAACAAATTTAGCATCTTCATGATTAGGTTAGAATCCGGCTTCAAGATAGCATGGAGCAATAATTTATAAAAAAATTAAAATTATCGGCCAATGACTACCGATTATTTTGTTGCTGGTTATTCAGGCATGCCTGAGTACTCTGCCAGTCAGCAACAAATTCAACGACCTTGTGATTGGGACAAAAATCGGTTTCAAGATAGCATGGAGCAATAATTTATAAAAATTAAAATTATCGGCCAATGACTACCGATTATTTTGTTGCTGGTTATTCAGGCATGCCTGAGTACTCTGCCAGTCAGCAACAAATTCAGCATCCTTGTGATTATGTTAAAAATCGGTTTCAAGATAGCATGGAGCAATAATTTATAAAAAATTAAAATTATCGGCCAATGACTACCGATTATTTTGTTGCTGATGTTATAAGCGTGCCTGAGTACTCTGCCGATCGGCAACAAATTTAGCATCTTCATGATTATGTTAGAATCTGGTTTCAAGATAGCATGGAGCAATAATTTATAAAAATTAAAATTATCGGCCAATGACTACCGATTATTTTGTTGCTGGTTATTCAGGCATGCCTGAGTACTCTGCCAGTCAGCAACAAATTCAGCATCCTTGTGATTGGGTTAAAATCGGTTTCAAGATAGCATGGAGCAATAATTTATAAAAATTAAAATTATCGGCCAATGACTACCGATTATTTTGTTGCTGATTATAGGCATGCCTGAGTACTCTGCCGATCGGCAACAAATTTAGCATCTTCATGATTAGTTAGAATCTGGTTTCAAGATAGCATGGAGCAATAATTTATAAAAATTAAAATTATCGGCCAATGACTACCGATTATTTTGTTGCTGTTATAAGCATGCCTGAGTACTCTGCCGATCGGCAACAAATTTAGCATCTTCATGATTAGTTAGAATCCGGTTTCAAGATAGCATGGAGCAATAATTTATAAAAAATTAAAATTATCGGCCAATGACTACCGATTATTTTGTTGCTGATGCTATAAGCATGCCTGAGTACTCTGCCGATCGGCAACAAATTTAGCATCTTCATGATTGAGTTAGAATCTGGTTTCAAGATAGCATGGAGCAATAATTTATAAAAATTAAAATTATCGGCCAATGACTACCGATTATTTTGTTGCTGGTTATTCAGGCATGCCTGAGTACTCTGCCGATCGCAACAAATTTAGCATCTTCATGATTAGGTTAGAATCTGGTTTCAAGATAGCATGGAGCAATAATTTATAAAAATTAAAATTATCGGCCAATGACTACCGATTATTTTGTTGCTGGTTATTCAGGCATGCCTGAGTACTCTGCCAGTCAGGTACAAATTCAGCATCCTTGTGATTGGGATAAAAATCTTTTGTCTTTCGCAAACCTTGAACTCTATTATTATCTCGTTAGAGTTATAACAGAAATGGCGATTAATTGTGTAATTCTTTACAGAGATTAATTTGAATATTATCAAAATAATAAATTGGAAAATAAAGGACAAAATTAGTTGAACGAATATTAGGAAAGGTCGGGAGGGCGACCTAGATATCTAGAATATAAATACCTATCTATATCCAAAATTGTTTGTATTGGAAGTGTTGTTTTAGTTAAAGAAATGTAAATGCGGAGATAAAGCGATATTATAAGAAACTTTGAGTACTCTGCCGATCGGCAACAAATTTAGCATCTTCATGATTAGGTTAGAATCCGGTTTCAAGATAGCATGGAGCAATAATTTATAAAAAATTAAAATTATCGGCCAATGACTACCGATTATTTTGTTGCTGGTTATTCAGGCATGCCTGAGTACTCTGTCAGTCAGCAACAAATTTAGCATCTTCATGATTAGGTTAGAATCGGTTTCAAGATAGCATGGAGCAATAATTTATAAAAATTAAAATTATCGGCCAATGACTACCGATTATTTTGTTGCTGATGCTATAGGCATGCCTGAGTACTCTGCCGATCGGCAACAAATTTAGCATCTTCATGATTAGGTTAAAATCCGGTTTCAAGATAGCATGGAGCAATAATTTATAAAAATTAAAATTATCGGCCAATGACTACCGATTATTTTGTTGCTGGTTATTCAGGCATGCCTGAGTACTCTGCCAGTCAGCAACAAATTTAGCATCTTCATGATTAGGTTAGAATCTGGTTTCAAGATAGCATGGAGCAATAATTTATAAAAAATTAAAATTATCGGCCAATGACTACCGATTATTTTGTTGTTTATTCAGGCATGCCTGAGTACCTGCCAGTCAGCAACAAATTCAGCATCCTTGTGATTGGGACAAAAATCGGTTTCAAGATAGCATGGAGCAATAATTTATAAAAATTAAAATTATCGGCCAATGACTACCGATTATTTTGTTGTGGTTATTCAGGCATGCCTGAGTACTCTGCCAGTCAGCAACAAATTCAGCATCCTTGTGATTGGGACAAAATCGGTTTCAAGATAGCATGGAGCAATAATTTATAAAAATTAAAATTATCGGCCAATGACTACCGATTATTTTGTTGCTGGTTATTCAGGCATGCCTGAGTACTCTGCCGATCGGCAACAAATTTAGCATCTTCATGATTAGTTAGAACTGGTTTCAAGATAGCATGGAGCAATAATTTATAAAAATTAAAATTATCGGCCAATGACTACCGATTATTTTGTTGCTGGTTATTCAGGCATGCCTGAGTACTCTGCCAGTCAGCAACAAATTCAGCATCGTCATGATTGGGTTAAAAATGGTTTCAAGATAGCATGGAGCAATAATTTATAAAAAATTAAAATTATCGGCCAATGACTACCGATTATTTTGTTGCTGATGTTATCAGGCATGCCTGAGTACTCTGCCGATCGGCAACAAATTTAGCATCTTCATGATTAGTTAGAATCTGTTTCAAGATAGCATGGAGCAATAATTTATAAAAATTAAAATTATCGGCCAATGACTACCGATTATTTTGTTGCTGGTTATTCAGCATGCCTGAGTACTCTGCCGATCGGCAACAAATTTAGCATCTTCATGATTGGTTAGAATCCGGTTTCAAGATAGCATGGAGCAATAATTTATAAAAAATTAAAATTATCGGCCAATGACTACCGATTATTTTGTTGCTGGTTATTCAGGCATGCCTGAGTACTCTGCCGATCGGCAACAAATTTAGCATCTTCATGATTAGTTAGAATCCGGTTTCAAGATAGCATGGAGCAATAATTTATAAAAAATTAAAATTATCGGCCAATGACTACCGATTATTTTGTTGCTGGTTATTCAGGCATGCCTGAGTACTCTGCCGATCGCGCAACAAATTTAGCATCTTCATGATTAGGTTAGAATCCGGTTTCAAGATAGCATGGAGCAATAATTTATAAAAATTAAAATTATCGGCCAATCACTACCGATTATTTTGTTGCTGGTTATTCAGGCATGCCTGAGTACTCTGCCAGTCAGGTACAAATTTCAGCATCCTGTTTGATTGGGAAAATCTTTTTGTCTTTCGAAACCTTGAACTCTATTATTATCTCGTTAGAGTTATAACAGAAATGGCAATTAATTGTGTAATTCTTTACAGAGATTAATTTGAAATTATCAAAAATTGGAAAATAAAGGACAAAGTAGTTGAACGAATATTAGGAAAGGTCTGAATCTAGATATCAGAATATAAATACCATCTATCAGAAATTGTTTGTATTGGAAGTGTTGTTTTTTAGTTAAAGAGAAATTATAATGCGGAGATTATATAGGATGCCTGAGTACTCTGCCGATCGGCAACAAATTTAGCATCTTCATGATTAGGTTAGAATCTGGTTTCAAGATAGCATGGAGCAATAATTTATAAAAATTAAAATTATCGGCCAATGACTACCGATTATTTTGTTGCTGGTTATTCAGGCATGCCTGAGTACTCTGCCAGTCAGCAACAAATTTAGCATCTTCATGATTAGGTTAGAATCCGGTTTCAAGATAGCATGGAGCAATAATTTATAAAAATTAAAATTATCGGCCAATGACTACCGATTATTTTGTTGCTGGTTATTCAGGCATGCCTGAGTACTCTGCCGATCGGCAACAAATTTAGCATCTTCATGATTAGGTTAAAACTGGTTTCAAGATAGCATGGAGCAATAATTTATAAAATTAAAATTATCGGCCAATGACTACCGATTATTTTGTTGCTGGTTATTCAGGCATGCCTGAGTACTCTGCCAGTCAGCAACAAATTTAGCATCTTCATGATTAGGTTAGAAACTGGTTTCAAGATAGCATGGAGCAATAATTTATAAAAAATTAAAATTATCGGCCAATGACTACCGATTATTTTGTTGCTGGTTATTCAGGCATGCCTGAGTACTCTGCCAGTCAGCAACAAATTCAGCATCCTTGTGATTAAAAATCGGTTTCAAGATAGCATGGAGCAATAATTTATAAAAATTAAAATTATCGGCCAATGACTACCGATTATTTTGTTGCTGGTTATTCAGGCATGCCTGAGTACTCTGCCAGTCAGCAACAAATTCAGCATCTTCATGATTGGGTTAAAATGGTTTCAAGATAGCATGGAGCAATAATTTATAAAAATTAAAATTATCGGCCAATGACTACCGATTATTTTGTTGCTGGTTATAGGCATGCCTGAGTACTCTGCCGATCGGCAACAAATTTAGCATCTTCATGATTAGTTAGACGGTTTCAAGATAGCATGGAGCAATAATTTATAAAAATTAAAATTATCGGCCAATGACTACCGATTATTTTGTTGCTGGTTATTCAGGCATGCCTGAGTACTCTGCTAGTCAGCAACAAATTCAGCGTCCTTGATTGGGTTAAAATCGGTTTCAAGATAGCATGGAGCAATAATTTATAAAAATTAAAATTATCGGCCAATGACTACCGATTATTTTGTTGTTGGTTATTCAGGCATGCCTGAGTACTCTGCCAGTCAGCAACAAATTCAGCATCCTGTGATTATGTTAAAATCGGTTTCAAGATAGCATGGAGCAATAATTTATAAAAAATTAAAATTATCGGCCAATGACTACCGATTATTTTGTTGCTGGTTATTCAGGCATGCCTGAGTACTCTGCAGTCAGCAACAAATTTAGCATCGTGTGATTAGGTTAAAATCTGTTTCAAGATAGCATGGAGCAATAATTTATAAAAATTAAAATTATCGGCCAATGACTACCGATTATTTTGTTGCTGGTTATTCAGCATGCCTGAGTACTCTGCCGATCGGCAACAAATTTAGCATCTTCATGATTAGTTAGAATCCGGTTTCAAGATAGCATGGAGCAATAATTTATAAAAATTAAAATTATCGGCCAATGACTACCGATTATTTTGTTGCTGGTTATTCAGGCATGCCTGAGTACTCTGCCAGTCAGCAACAAATTCAGCATCTTATGATTAGGTTAAAATCGGTTTCAAGATAGCATGGAGCAATAATTTATAAAAAATTAAAATTATCGGCCAATCACTACCGATTATTTTGTTGCTGGTTATTCAGGCATGCCTGAGTACTCTGCCAGTCAGCAACAAATTCAGCATCCTTGTGATTGGGATAAAAATCGGTTTCAAGATAGCATTATAAGAAGAAATGGAAAAAAATTTTTTTTTCGTTCTTTATATTTACAGCAACAAATTAGAAACAAAATATACTGTGATGGTTAACGGTGAAGCATGCAATTTGATGAGTTACGCTGCTGCTTTGATATCAAGGGAGCAGTATATGCGATTTTTCGGAATGGGCTCGAGCAAAAAAATCGTCATATTGGCAACTAATTAGCAACAAATTAGCTACAAAATGGCGAATTTTTTTTTCAATTCTGCTGATTTTGCCTTGCTAACCTGATAGACCTGAAATAAAAGATTGTGGGAAGGTATAACCCAATTTTGGGAAATTAAATGTGATACAAGATTATATATATATATATATATGTTACTAATATTATTTATTCAATTTTTTATTGAATTATTAGTGAAAAACTAAATACATTATTTTTCATCTAATGCATTAATAAATTTTTATAACTTTTGTGTACTGTAAAACCATTTAATACATTATCTAGACGTCATTACAAATCCAATGAGCTACCGTCCTTATTTGTAGAAGCTTTATCAAGAATTAGCATCGATTTAAACTTGTTGACCGGGCCTAAGCGGCAAGTCGAACTCACGCACTGAATACTGCTACAATTTAAAATTATTACGATTAAAGAATAAATTCGGTGGTAAATAATACACTGTCACTAAGTCCCAAAATAAATCCAATTACCATACAAATTTCTATTTTAATATTGAGAACGAAGCGATGGCGGCTGATGGTTAAGAGTCTCGCTTACGAACGAGAAGGTACCCAGATCGATCTCTGACCATGGTCAAATTGCACCGTACCTTAGGAAGCAGTTCAAGCTGTCGGTGTCGGATGCCGATCACCGCAACAACGACGACGACATTTAACTTCCCGACTTGTACTCGGCCAGGGCGGAAGTTCAAAGTCGGAGGCCCCTCGATCCGAAATCGAAAGATTGTGGGAGGGCACGCTTCAGCAGCGAACTGACTAAATTCTGACCCCGTCTTGAACACGAGTATTAATAAAAAAACTCGTCTTCCGGTGCCGGGGCTATCTTTCCCATCGGCTATATAAAGAATTCTATAAATATATGACCATTATTTTGAGATTTTACGAGGGACCGAAGCGGATAATGAGCTGTATTAATTAACTGGACCCTGAAACTTTCGAGGCGCAAACAAAACGAAAATAGCATATCTAATGGCGCGCCACTTCGGCGAAGGGACTGCCCGCCATGTCGCTTGCGGCTAGGCTGATTATCCGATTAGTGTCGAATTTCGTCGAAGCCGGAGTGATCTAAATTTAATTTAAAACTTCGACAATGATCGGAACCGTACCGTACTAAAATATGAAATAAACGGCTAGAAAACGCAAAAAAGTATTATCGAATACGTACAGAATAATTTAGTTGAAATCGGTATTTTCGTGTCCTTATTAATAGATATCTATCTTTTCTTGTGCGATCACAACTTTGCTCGTGCTTTTTGGCCGTACAGTGTCCACTGCCACTGGAACATATATTTAGTAGTACTTTGTAATAACGATACGTAATATACGTTCACTCTATATCCGTGGACTCTAAACCGTCTATTATTTTCATTAAGGTATAGCTTGAATAACTAGAATCAATGTAAGTAGAGTGTTTATTTCGCGTTCACTAATATTCTTTGTAATAAAAAATAATGGTATTTTGAATTGAAAACAATTTAATGAAAACCTTTAATTGTAAATTTAAAAAATATACATATTTCAAGAAGTAAATAAAACCAAGTAATTTGCTCTTTCGTTTCTTATTTTTTTATATAAACTAAGGACCTTTATTAATCGGTTTCTGAAGTCGAATTGTAGTTATATCTATCTTTGTATGTCATTGAAGGGGCATTGCATGTCATTTATTAGTGTAACCCACGCCCATGCATCTTTTGTTGGATCGCTTCAACGACAAAAAAAAAATACTACTAAATATTTCAGTGTTGTAGATAAAATTTCTAACAATATCGTATAATAGTCTGAATTTAGCTCTGTCATAGCGAACTATACTAAATAAAAATACAATAAAATATCAATCGAAGCGCATGAAAACAATTTTCTGACGCGATATCTAGTCAAATAAGGAATTATTAGCTTTTTCAAAGTTTTCATAAAACTCGTTTGTAGTGGAACGTATATAATTTATCGAAGTGAGACGTACCAAAATATGAAATACTTATTTTGAACATTTCAGCAATTTATTATTTCGGAAGATATAATAAAAGCCCACTTCTAAATTTTAGACGAATACACAGACTACATACTTTCAGTTGGAATAATTCTCGATAACCTTCTGTGTTTTACCGATATTCATGAAATACATTTGTTATGTTTAAATTCATAGGTTTCGGATAATAAAAATTTTGTTGATCTTTTCGTCGCGTACATTAAATTCACTCTATGGATATGGGTGATTCCATTCTGTGATTTTAATGTCCTGTATTGTTGTTCTCGCTGGTCATTAATTAATAATAATCTGATAATGAAATTTTTGTGTTAATTGGATAATTATAAACATATTTCAACATTAGTTTTATACAATATAACTTGCCACTGAGAAAACTTTTATTATATCACTTAAATGTCAGTACCGTGTCACGTCCACTTCTAGAATTTACATCTTTACATTTATGGTCAGAACGTAAGTTTCTGAATTTGAAGAACTTCCGACTTATATGTGTCGAGTTATGTTATCGTTTTCTTTAAATGATGATAGAGAATATCGTGAGGAATCCGCGTGCCATAGAAGGATCACCGAAGTTTCAGACATAAATAAGATCCGCGTTGACTCGGCGCAGGAAAATGACCAAATTAATCTCTTTTCAACAAAATCCTGTGTCATAAATGCTGATCACACCAGATTTGCAAATACGCAGACACTAAATAACTGACAAAAAAAAATACACATCCAATCGATTATTTATTTACAGAGACAAAATAATAGTACGCATGTACTGTAATGCTTAATGCTGTATCGGTCTGAGGATTTATTTATCCATTTTTCTTAAATTTCTTCTAAATATATAAAACGTTTGGTAAACACAAAGATATCAAAAACTGAGTTGCTTCATAGCATGTCTGGTAGGTCGGACTGGCTGTGCACTATATAGCCTGCGTTAAAAATACACTCTTGGACTTCAAAGTTTCTTATAATATCGCTTTATCTCCGCATTATACATTTCTCTTCTTTAACTAAAAAACAACACTTCCAATACAAACAATTTCTGATATAGATAGGTATTTATATTCTAGATATCTAGGTCGCCCTCCTGCGACCTTTCCTAATATTCGTTCAACTACTTTTGTCCTTTATTTTCCAATTTATTATTTTTGATAATATTCAAATTAATCTCTGTAAAGAATTACACAATTAATCGCCATTTCTGTTATAACTCTAACGAGATAATAATAGAGTTCAAGGTTTGCGAAAAGACAAAAAGTAAACAAAAACAAAAGGCGCAAATTCAGTAGCACTATGAGGCAGAAAAGCGCCAGTAGACCACTTTGACGTTTTTAATTGATTGCACTTAACTCGAGAACTCGTTGACCGCCAAAAGAAAAGTCGTCACAGCCCGAATTCCGATATATATACCTCACAGCGAGTGGTCTCGAACATTTTCCAAAAACAAATAAAACTATCAATCTATACTAATATCAAAATCTATAGAGGTTTTAGTCTTTGTTTCGTTGTAACTAACTATACGCGCGATTTAGATGAAATATTGTATACGTATAAAAAAAAACTGATCTAAATGATAAATTACTCTGAAATCAATGAACGGATTTTAATACCGTTTTTATACATAGATAGAACTTGTAGAACAGAATATAGGATTTATTTTATTTAAATCGGATGTCAAAAAAAGTTATCCTCGGTGGAAGGTACTGAGTTGTATAATGTGTATAAATTCTAAACTAAACTGTTCTAGAGAAATATAGCCTATATTTAATTTTAATACTAGCATTTGCCCTAGTTTCGTACCAATTGGAATGGTAAGCGATATTGAAAATGAAAGCATGACGGGGAGTTAAATCCAGAGCTAGGGTCGGGACCAGGGTCGAAACAGAGTGTAGGATCTAGATTAGAAACAAGAGCGCGAATGGGATCGAAACCAAGAACAGTGTTGGAATTAGAATTAAAAACCAGTACGAGATCGGAATCGACAGCAAGTTATTTCCACATAAAAGATGAAAGAAGACGTTCTTTGTCCCCGACAAACGTGATATGTTTACATCATTTATAAAGAAAAAGATGTAAACATATCACATCCGTCATAAATATACAAAATTTAATGTAATTTATAATATTATAATCGTCCCATATTCTTAAAAATGTAAACAAACCGCACACACATTTCAAGGTAAAATATAATGTACTAGTCTATAATATTTTTAGGAGAGTTATTGAATTATTTCGCTTACAGGTGTACTTGCGTACGCACAATATTACGATATTAAAAAACCTCTTCATGCATAGATTGGTAAAGAACGCTCGAATGCATTGAAAATTCTAACTACAATAAAAAATCTTTTACATGGGCGTAGACAAAGAGAGACCTGAGTGGACATCGTCCAATTTCCACGGAGGGCCGAGTGCGACGCAGACACATACAACACAGGGGTTATCTTCAGCGATGCTTTAACGATTCGCTTTTGATCGCCGACGACACGAGTCGAGAATAATATTGAGCCCACGCGATATTCCATTTCAAAGCGAAGTTAAATCCGAACTAGATTCTATTTTCTTTGAACGTATCCCATTACACACTTGAGGCTCCGTGATGGGATCAATTTCGCTTGGAGGTGGATTTGCTTAGACTCTGTGACGGCTCGTAGCTTGAGACGACTGAACGCGACGGCCTGTTAGGTTATAGCGTTGTTCAAAATAGTTCAAATCCGAGATTCATATGTTCATACCAGTCAAATTCAATTAAATAATAATATATTTAAGGTATAGCATAAATTTCATTTTCTTTTTAATATTTACAAGGAACCAACTGATGAAGATTTCATCGAAATGCACAAATTGTACATGCGCCATTTTTTGACATAATTTTTTTATGCTATTAAACTTGACACCCACAGCAAAGTCTGTATAGTACATCACGTTTTAGAACATATCTCTTAATAGAGCACGCCATACAAACACATAAATAGCGCCACATAAGGCGAACTTTACAATTTCTTACCCTAGTGTATCTTAAAATATTAATAAAATACAAAGACATCTTACGAATGTAAACTATATCTTAAGATTCTTATTCTTCTGCCTCATCACCTAAAGAATCATCAAACAGATCTACAGTATGCAAGTAATTCTTTCGTAAAAACGCCATCCCCGTCCGCAGGCTGCATAGGCTAAATAAGAACAAAGCGTATCGTTAAAAAGACGCCTTTATTCAACAGTTATTTTAAAATAGAGTATCTTAATTAACACGTGTAACACTTAATACAAGCTCTATATATAAATATTGTAATATCAAATACGGCGCACTCTTTGTGTGATGAATAGAGTTTTGTACCCTAATAGAAACATAACCTTGGCTGTTTCACGCTTGCTGCTTGATGCAAGCCTCCATCTGCGTTAAAACCACAGTATCGCCTAAGCCACCTGTCATCAAGATCGGCTGGCCATCTTTACCAGGTCATCAGACATTTCAACAGAAGTTCCTTTAAGCTGTGACGCATTCGTCTCATAGTCGATACTCGAATGCCTATCTTCTTTACCAGTCTTCGATTCTACCTACGATCTGTCTTATCCATTACACTTGACTTTTTATAGCATATTCAAGGGACAACCGTGGTTACGAGCCAACAGAGAGTAAGCAGTCACCGCCGCCCATGGACATTCGCAACCCTAAAGAGATCACCAATGCGTTGCCGGTCTCTTAGGTAGGAATAGCATATCCGGTGGGTGGGGCGATTGTTAGAAAGACAGGGGATGATGAAGGAGGGGTGGGTTACCAGAACTCTCACTCACTGGACGAAACGTAGCAGGAGCAAGTGTTACTTCACGTTTGTATTCTGTGAGAGTGCGGTAGCTCACCGTTCGAGCTGGTCCATTTCGTACTGCTACTGATGTTGTGAGCTATGTCGATTATATCTGCTCTTCTATTTCTTCTTCCAGGATTTGTTAGAAGCTACAAAAAGATTTTACTACTTACATCTAGTTTCATTATGAGAATTATCATTTGCAAAACAGTATATATCACAATATGTCAAATACGTCTAAGCTATAAATGAGACCTTTTCCTCTATAGTCATCCCAATAATTAGTTAGGTTCGAAGACGCTGCTAGGTATCCCGAACACACCGCCGTCGAACTGAAATTCTATTATTTTCCTCTCTGTAGAAGTTACCATATAGAAATCAGAACTGCCCATTCTTCTTTCACCAGTGTCATCGGTGCGGGTGCAAAAAGAACGTATCATACAGTATCAATTTTATCAATATTGATTTTTAAATTCCATCGCTTGGGGAAATATGATATTGTAAATATGAAATCTACAACGATATTGTTTGAAATAAATCGCCTGCTAAAATTATTCAAATAACTGCGATATATATTTAAAACTACTAGCATTCAATTTATACATCTATAATAAAATGTTGAATAATTCCGATCCTAATGACGTTTAATTAATAAATACTGAAACTTTGCATTGCCGTCATCACTGAAGTTTAAAATATGCAACTATTGTACTAAACATGAAATCAATAATTACATGTAGACAATATCATTATTAAAGTAGCATATACTGTGATGTCAGACGAAGATCTAATACCTTTTCGTTGTTGTCACACAATTTCACTGGATAGAAAATTTGAAGTAGTGGTATTTGTGACGGAGAGCGACAAAATCACTTAAATGTGTAATCTGGTTTGAGTACATTAAATCATAAATTGTACCTAGTCATTAAACATTTGTAATTACTGTTCAAGTCTTTCCAGCTGATATAAAAATATTACACGACATAACAATAGCAACACTTTTTAATTTGACATTATTTAATTCAGTTATAATTTAACAATTTTATGTCCGTAAATCAACATGCGTTTATAGGTCGATCTTCTTTATTTTGTTTAGACAAAATATACAACAGACATAATTGATAATTCTAAAACGAAAATTAGAAATTTTGATAAGAAAGTGCACAATATTTCCCAGGCAACGCCGAATTAGATTCTAGCAGAAAACAAAATGATACAGTAAAGATTTATATTTATGGGAAATAATTTAAAAAAAAGCCAATGCGATTCAAAAATAATTTAATTATAATAAAATAAATAGCTGTCGTAGCATTTAAGGTTCTATTTCGATATGCAGGTGAGCTCTACACTCTAGGATATTGTTAAATACGTAAATAGTTACTGCACA
>BGZK01003657.1:0-21544 GCA_005406025.1 Eumeta japonica
GCCCTATAACGCGCGACTTTTGTAAATATTTTTAGGTATTTACTTTTTAAAATAAAAGACAAATTTTAATTTATTTTTAATTTACACGACTTATTCATCAAGCTGGAGAAACAAAACTTGACTTATGCTAATTTACATTCGTTATAGGTAGTTTCTATGACATATTAATATTGCATTTTCCTGTAGGAGCGGAAATGCTGGATTTGACGAAAAGTATTGCAAGTATTCTGAATAAACTTAATCAATTTGCACGGTTGCAGTTCATGGAATTGCGACCGAAAGTTAGTTAAGTTTGTTAATGAAAAATCCATAAAATTGCAATTCTTGGAATTGCGACCGAAAAGTAATTTTGGTTTATTAATTTAGTCATAATTTCTTTAAGCCAAACGGAAATAGGTTTAATATTACATTTGGCTTTGTTTACCAGTAATTATACTTGCAATGAATTCATCTGTTGTGTCGTTCTTAATATAAGTGTTTGGTTGTGTATATGTAACTACCCTCTCCTTTATTTTAGAATTCTCCTGAATTCTATTATTTAATTTTATTTTTATGCTTTTATGTTTAATCAAAGTAATAATAATTTATTTTATTATGATTTTATGTTTAAACCGTATACTAATTTGGTGTGGTACCTTAATGTTTCAATGTTCTTTACATTTTTATGTGTTCACTTTCAATTTGTTGAAAGATGGTTTATATGAAAAATTCTGTATTATATTTGTGTTTTTTATAATTTGTTTTTCTTTATATTTTCCACAAAATTTGAAAAATAATAATCTTTAATTCTGATTGAGCAATTATTAAAATTTATTAAATGGTTTCTGTTCAGATTAATTTTTTCAAAATTACAATTTTGTATTATGCTCATATTTATTGCATTTTTTACTATAATTGCGTCTATATCTAGTTGTATAATTTCCATATCTTGATTATATACTAATTGACAGTCATTTTTTATTATACAATGTTTACTTAATTGTAATTCTTTTAAGTATTTGTTTTCTTCGAACTTATAAGTTTTATTTACATATTCAAAGATTTGTTCTATGTTATAATCTATTTCTTGGTTGTGATCATTTGTTAGTGGAACAATATTTCTTACCTTAACTGTAATAAATGTTTTAATCACTGAATTATTATAGAATGCTACTCCATCTGAATGGATTTAATTTTTATAGTCAATTTCGTATTTCTTTATTTCGTTGGTGGTTAAAATGGAACATATTGTGTAAAATAACATTGTCTTGCAAATGTTCTATTTTATTTTTAATAAGTTGAATATTTGATAATTGCTCTAAATACATATTTTTATCATTTTCAGTTTCTAGAAATTTATTAACGGAGTTTAATTCTTTCTCTATTTTATATCTATCATTTCTTACAATATTTTTTAGGTGAATTATAGTCTCATTAAAATAGTTATTAATTAAAACTTGCTGATCATTATTGGTTTCTATTTTGTCAATTTTAAAAAGATGTTTCTCAATATTCTGTCTGTCTTCGTCGTCCATGGTTCCAAACAACCATTTTGACATGCTTCCTATACCGTTAATAAGTCCGCGTTTTTGTCTGTTCTGTTTTGGTAACAAAGTACCCAGTTTATTTCTAACATCTAACAATTCCAATTGAAGTATTTCTTTGTTTTTTAATTTCATTAAAATTATGTTGTCTGTCATTTGGTCCAGTATGTTTTCTATTTCTTTTAAATTTATTACATGTAGTATTATGTCCGATTCCTTTACTATCTCCTGATTTTTCATAAAAATATCGACATATCCGGTTTGTTCTGTAAGTGATTTTGTTATTATTAGTCCTTCAGTTGATAGTACTAACAGGAGTGTTATCAATGTTGTCAACATCTGAAAATTTTAAGGGTCTTTTAATGTTACATGAATGAATATTTTTTAGCTTTAATTTTCTATATTTTGGCTGTTCTTTATGTCTAACAGCTTTATAATTTTTCACAAAACCTTCCTGTCTCATTTCCCTGTAATCTTCTCTTGTTAAGTTTTTCGATTTTCTTCCTTTTTCCTTCTTCTAAATTATTTCTAACTTTTTCCAATTCTACCCGTCCATCTTGAACAGCGATTGGTGAATTTTTTATACTTGAATGATACCTCTCATTATAATTTCTAATGGTTCGCTGAATTAATTGTGGTATGGATAACCCTTTGTTATTTAAATATAGGACTCTGAATATTTCTGCGACAGTGCTGTGCAGTCTTTCTACATCCGCATTGCCTGTATGGCTATTGGGTTTGGTCAGACGTAATTCGATATTTTGTTCTGTTAAAAATTCTTTAATCCTTAGTGTGTTAAACTCATTATCTGCTATTATTTTAGCCGGTTTTCCGTATTTAGAGATATGCTCTTCTAGTTTTTCTATTAAAGTTAGTTGATTTCTGTCAGGCAATGAATATGCTGTTGCAAATTTAGACAACTTATCTATTATTGTTAGGAAATGAAATCCCTTCATTACGTATGTATCAATGTGTATGATTTCGTTTTTATTTGAGGGTGTTTCTGTGTTATGGAATTTACTTTTAATCGGATTTCTGTCATACTTTACTTGTTGACAGACTTCGCATTGATTGATTATTATTTGAATAAGTTCCATGAGTTTTGGAAAATAGATTTTATATTTAATTTTGTTATAGGTTTCAAGTATGCCTGAGTGCAAACTTTCCCTTACGTGGTAGAGTGAAATTTGCTTAACTGCCTCAACTTCAGTCTCTATATCTTGTGCTCTCAATGTGCATTTAATAAAATTGATTTGGTTATCATTTGAGAATAATTCTATTAGTTTTTCTTGAACGATGTTATAACTGTGATCGGATAATTCTGAATATATTCCTACTTTTCCTTTGGTTATGTACCTCCTAAATATCTCTCCCATTTCATTGAAATCACTTTCTGCAATAAAAATTATTCTTTTTCCATGTAGTTCTTTAAATTCTTCAATTTTATTATTCGTTAGTATTATTTGTGTTTTATATTTGTTTACGATTTCTTCCTTCATGAAGAAATGGTCTCCTAAGTCTTCGTCTGTTGAATGTATTGTTGCCATTGTTCCGTTGTTCTCTAGGTTGTTCAAATATTCCAAAATATCGGTATCCTTATCCTTTGTTTCTTCTGTTTCCTGATTGCTTTCTATTCTACTCAAGAAATCTGCTACTCTATTTTCTTTTCCTTTTATGTATTCCATGTCAAAATCGTATTCCCCCAATTTCAACAGCCATCGTTGATGTCTTGGCGACATATCTTTTCCTCTATATTTGTGTGTAGAAATTTGATGGGTTGATGGTCAGTAAAAATTTTGAATCTTCGTCCATAAAGATATGGTCGTAAGTAATTTACGCTCCATAGAATTGCTAAAAATTCTTTGTCTGTTGCTGAGTAGTTTCTCTCGTGGTTATTAAGTGTCCTAGACGCAAAACAAACTGGATGTCCTTCCTGTGAAAGGACAGCTCCGATTGCGTAATTTGACGCATCAGTGGTTAGTGTAAACTGCTTATCGAAATTGGGATATTTCAGTATTGGATGGGAACTTATTAGTAATTTTAATTTTTCAAAGGATTCTATGTAGGTAGGGTCTTTTGTATTAATTTTAGCGCCTTTCCTCAAATATTTTGTCATTGGTTGTGCCACTTTGGCGTAATCCTTCACAAATTTCCTGTAATAGCCTGTAAGGCCTAAAAAGCTTTTTATTTGTTTTTCTGTCCTTGGCAGTTCTAATTCTTGAATGACCTTTATTTTATTCGGATTTGGCTTCAACCCTTCTTTAGTCAGAATGTGACCTAGAAATTCTGTTTCTTTCTTCATGAAGTTACATTTATCCACTTGTATTTTTAAATTCGCTGCCTCTAGTACTCTGAATATGTCCGTTATTGCTTTCACGTGTTCTTTCAGGGACGTGCTAAATATTAGTATATCGTCTAGATATACTACACAGGTCTTGTTTATGAAGTCTCGTAATGTCTCATTCATCAGCCTTTGGAACGTCGCTGGGGCATTTTTCAACCCGAATGGCATTCTTATAAATTCGTAGAGGCCGTGTGGTGTAACAAATGCTGTCTTTTCCCTATCCTTTTCTCTTATCAAGATTTGGTGATATCCCTTGGCTAAGTCCAATGTTGTAAAATATTGGGCCCGTCCGAGTTTGTCCAGGATTGAGTCTATATTAGGCAATGGGAATTTGTCGTCTATTGTAATTTCATTCAATTTTCTATAATCTACTACAAGTCTGTATTTCTTCTCACCAGAATTATCGATCTTTTTTGGTACTACTATTAGTGGGCTTGCGTAACGTGAGCAACTTTTTCTAATTATTCCCTGCTCTTCCATTTCTGTAATTTGTCGTCTAACTTCAGCCTCGTGTTGTGGGGGGTATCTGTATAATTTGGAGTTTATCTGTCCGTCAGTTGTTGTCCTGATTTCGTGGTGTATGTTCATTGTACTCGTCAATTTGTCCCCTTCTTTAAAGAATAATTTATTAAATCTATTTAAAATTTTCCTAACTTCCGTGTATTCTTCTTCATTCAGATGGTCTATCTTCAATCTATCTAAATTAAAATCGGTAGTTTCTAGAGCATAAATTTGGCCAAAATTGTGGGGGTTATTAATAAATGTACTTTCTTTTTGATTTAAAATTATTTTTCTGTCTTCTACGTTTATATGTGCGTTAAGAAATGTTAAAATGTCAATACCGATTATGAACTCATATTTCCTTCCAGTGAGTGGTGCTGCTTTCCACCTCACTCTAGCGTTCTTGGGTAAGTTAAATTCTTCTGCTGCCATGGTGCATACTTCATATTTTATTGTATCATCTTTAGTGATAGTACTAAATAATATTGGCTTTTTTAATTTTTCCTTTGGGAAGTCTTTTATTTCACTATTGATCAGACTAAAACTAGCGCCTGTATCAATAAGTGCATTGTAACTTTTATTGTTAATTTTTAATTTTATCTTGGGTAACCATTCCGAGGTTCCTTCATAAAAAAACGCAATTATTTATTTCTTCTCTCCTATTATTAGTCGCGCAAATTTCCTCTTGGCTTTGCCTATCCGAGATTAGGCGATTTTGGCCAATCTGCGGATTAGGGTGTCCTGCCCTTTGAGGTCTATTCATATTTAAATTAATATTATCGATTTCCATCGGTTCGACCGGACCTTGCCTATACTGATTCTGGCGATATTGGCCTGAATCCCGTTTATGATTTTGTGGTTGTGGTCTGTAGAAATTTCCTGAATTTGAAAACCGATTGAAATTATTTTGATTTTTAAAGCGTCAAAAGATTGATAATTGTTATTATATCCACTTCTATTTTTATTAATATTGTTATTATAATTATTATAGTTAGGCATATAATTTCCTGCATTCTATTCAGGTTTCTATTGTAATTCATGTTTGTATTTATATTGTTAAATTTATTAGTTTTAAATTTCCTGTATTCATGTCTTATACACGAATCCTCAAATCTTCTTTTAGTTAATATTTTTAATATGCCCTGCGTCATCTCTTTGATCGTATTTACTAAAAGACTGTCTATATTTGACAAATTAATATAGTGGTCATCCTTATAATAAATAATTAGCTCATCTGATTTATATTTGATATTTTGGATTTCTACAATTAGTTCACTTACGTTATTTACTTTTAAATTGGCGATCATCTTATACAACTGGTGTGGCTCCACGCTGGGACGATACCTTAGCTTTAGGGTTTCCTTAATCAGCTCCCAATTATCTGGTGTTGGAATGTTTATGATTACCTCTTTAGCTTGTCCTTGTATTGTTTTGTAGAATATTGTTCTCACTGCTTCCTTTCGTATGTTTTCGTCTGCTATAGTGGATAGAAGGTATTCTATACTGCTAAAGAAACTATTAATGGTCACTTCTCCCGTTCCGGTGAATGTAGGTAGGTGGTTCACTGTCTTTAAAATATTTTCCCTGTAGCTGTCGTTCTGTATTGGTGCTGCATACTGCGCTTGTTGTTGGTGTTGTGCATTTATTTGTTGTAATTCGGTATATGCTTGCCGTAGGAGTTCCAATTGCCGGTCCTTTCTGGCTAGCTCGTCTGCCAGGCTGTTCTGGTGTTGAGTCTGTTCCTCCATTATGGGTCTCGATGCGTCGAATGCTTTTTGTCTTTTTGAATACACTTTGGTAGATTTTTCAGAATTTTCTTGATTGTATATTTTCTCTTATTTAATGTTCACTGAGTTAGAGCTATTTGTTTCTAACTGTGTCCAAGAATAATATTTTGAGAACTGAATCAAGTTTTACACTGAATATTTCTTTTTTCTGATTGTGTCTCTTCTTTTATTTAATGTTCACTGAATTAGGCCTATTCTACCTAATTGTGTCCAAGAATAAAATTTTTGAATGTTCACTGAATCGAGAAAAATATTTTTAATTAAAACGATTCGTATCACTGGATCCTTTTCGCGTTTATAAAGGATCCTACCGACTGCGCCACTTTTGTAAATATTTTTAGGTATTTACTTTTAAAAATAAAAGACAAATTTTAATTTATTTTTAATTTACACGACTTATTCATCAAGCTGGAGAAACAAAACTGACTTATGCTAATTTCATTCGTTATAGGTAGTTTCTATGACATATTAATATTGCATTTTCCTGTAGGAGCGGAAATGCTGATTTGACGAAAAGTATTGCAAGTATTCTGAATAAACTTAATCAATTTGGCACGGTTGCAGTTCATGGAATTGCGACCGAAAATTAGTTTAAGTTTGTTAATGAAAAATCCATAAAATTGCAATTCTTGGAATTGCGACCGAAAAGTAATTTTGGTTTATTAATTTAGTCATAATTTCTTTAAGCCAAACGGAAATAGGTTTAATATTACATTTGGCTTTGTTTACCAGTAATTATACTTGCAATGAATTCATCTGTTGTGTCGTTCTTAATATAAGTGTTTGGTTGTGTATATGTAACTCGCGTTTCCGTCGTCAGCGCGTTACAAACTTCTGTCAAAAAAGTTGAAACAATGTACTTTTATAAGAGAAGTTACAAACAAAGTTTGCAACACTTCTGCCGCTAAAAGTTAAACAACTTTTAACTTTTAGAAGCGTTGTAAACATTTGACAGCTGTGTAGGTGACTGGCGCTTTTGTAAATTTTGTGGAAAGAAATTATATTTTGAAAAATAATGGAAGAACAACTAATTGAACTAAAACAATTTTAATAAAATCTTCAAAATTTATTTTGTTATTCATTTTTACAACAAAAAAAAAACTAAAGTCGGTAACGTGTTGTGTGTAACTTGCAGTTTTAAAAGCGCAGAAGCTTTAAAAGGAAAAAACGCATAATCGCGTTAGCGCTTCCTTTATTACAATTTGAAACCCCTTCAATTGTATGCTAGTACGTCAATAAGAAAAATGAAACACAAATAGTTGAGCGCTTACAACTTACATATGATTCGGGTTTGTCTTTTTCGCATCCAACGGTATAGTAAAAATATTTGAACCCATCCGAAATTCGCTTACAATGTGCATCGTGTTGGACACATCTTACGGCTCACATTTTCATTGGTCGAAAATGGAAGTGTGTGGTAAAAAATTCACTGGGTTGTTTCATAAATTTTCGTTTACTTTTGCTCTCGAATATTAATTTGCAGCTAACTTCATGTATGTTTTCTAACGAGTTCCCCAGTACAAGCAGTTCGGTACTAAATACCCCTTCCCTTTCACCTCTCTCCGTTGTTCAACAAAAGTTGACGTGTGTGAACAGAGACTTAAATTCACATGCCAATGGGAATAGTGCACGAATAAATGCGCAAAATGGCCAATAATGCACAATAACGCTGTCGTTAGCAGATATTTGGCATACTTTCATTTTCAATTACTATTGAGTGTTTCAAAATGGAGCACACAAGTTAAATTTGAAATATGTTGGTAAATGAAATAGAAAATAAGCCAAAATAAGTTAGAACGATAAATTGTATTTTCATTGGTAGTATGTAAGGCAAAACTATTTTAATAAAAATTCAGACTTTTATTTACTAAGACAAGTTGGCATCAGTGCATTGTTTTACTTTCACTGTATCAATTTTGCCCTTGCACTCGTGCATAGATCGGCAAAATAAATAGCTGAGTAGTGGCGAAGTCAGCACAGAGTATAAACAGAGATGCTAAAGGTGATTGATAAAAATGCTGAAATCAGCTGACAGTTAATTCCGTCTGCATGCGTAAATCAAAACAAAACTGCAAAACACGTTTTTGTTGTGAGAGAAGGTTGAAAATTTAATTGTTCTTTATGCAAATTAATTGAATTTATTAACAAAAATATGTGAATTTATAATTGATATTGTGATAAATTAATCAACAATCTGATAAATATTGTGAATTGGACCTTTTTATTATTTTATTATTACGGATAGTCAGAGCAAAACACGAAGGTTAGTGCTAGAAAGAAATAGAAAAATTTTTCGTTTCATCTCTGTTTAGTACCTCTGTGAAGTCAGAATAATTCCTTTACAGACACTTTCCCTATCACCGTATATGGTCCTTTTGCTTTCACCACCACAACTGCGTCGTTGATATTGTTAAAATATAAATAATTAAATAAACGGAAATAAATTGTTGTAGAAAAAAAGCAGTCATTTTAATTGCAATAGGAAATTTACAATAGGTGTGTTTATTTACTTTTCCAGCATAATTTATCCTTTGTGATAAAAAATTCAAATTACTCTCAGTTACGAAAATTGCAAAAAGTACGCGAGCAGAGAAACAAATTCAGCCATAATGGGTTCCATACTTACGTACGTACAATGTGTGAATAAAAGATTTACGTTGTTTGTAGTACTTGTTGTTGTACCGTGCTGCCACAACAACATCCTCTAAAATTTCAGCTCTAGCTTCAGCTAACTCTTAAGACTCTTTTACCGAGGGTTTTATGATTATCCTCCCTCTTATTTTTTGAGCATTTATGATTGATTTCGCAGCCTCTAGAATTTAGGATTCTGAATAGACTTTTGCTTATCAGCAATTTAGGAGCACACTCCTAGTAAACTTTTATTTATGATAGTTTTCTGAGGGATAACAGTAGTTTGCTTTCTTTATCTTGATAATTCCTACATTTTGCGTTTGTCTGTCATTATTGTTATAATTTTGCGTTGTTCGGTTGTGATTTTGATAAAATCTGTGAGAAATTGTGCAAAAGTAAGTGTACTTCCATTTGAAGCCTCAAAGAAAATAAGGTGGTTCCGATAGTTTACATTTGTTTGAATTGATCCTTTTGCTAGTGTTCGCAGATGGTTACTCATGCAGACTATGAATTTCAACTTCATACTTATATTTTCGTTTCCTTTAAAATCTAAAGAAATGTAAAAATTTCAAAAAAAAACATTTTTTTCATGCACAAAACATCTATTAATAAAATTTTTCATTAAAAGCTAAAAACACAAATTTACAAATAAAATAAATACACTAATTTCAAGAAAAAGAACTCTTCTTACATCACTCTTTCTTGGATCCCAAACCCTCCTATGACTCTTTTAAAAGACCTTTGTGATTGATTTGTGAGCAAAAAGGCTCACAATTTTCCATACAAATCGTTAAATTTAGGAGTCTTAAAACTCTCATATTTATTACTAAATCTTGACGGTTTTATAGGAAAGCACGCTCATATCTGAGTGTTTTGGAAGCTTTTTTCTGAGGGTTTCGCTTATAAAAAGTAAAAAGGAGTCCTAAAAGACTCTTTTAGGTCTCATATTGTTTGCTGGGTATATTCAACTCAGTATTACACAGCTGTGTTAACGTCGTCGACATCGTTTACATCAACAGAGAAATAAAATTTTATGCCTGTAGGTCTTCTAATAAAACCAAGAGGGGGACTTCTCGATATTAATGCTGGAGCTTTCAGGAGTAATACAATTGGTATCTGCACTATTTGCAATCTAAACGCAATAGAAAATACAATGCACATCATCGGCTGTTGTCCTGTTTTCAACGAGTACAAATTAAATTTTCAATATTAGTCAACTTAATCTTTCTGATGTTATAAACCTTCTCAATGGTTGCCACTTTCAGTTAAGACGCTCTTGTCTGCTTGCTTGAAATATAGAAAATTACTAATTAATGAATTTGAATAATTTTGCTATTCATAAATCTGTGTTAATAATTTTATTTGTGACATAAATACATTTACATTGAATTTGCTGTTATATGAAATTTTAGATCTTTGCTTTAGCTTTGCCAATATCGCTAACAACTAATAAGTTATACATTTATAAAATAACATAATTTTAAGTTCTGTATTTGAATTTATAAATTAATGTATATTATTGATCTAAATAAATAAATTAATAATTGTTCGGAGTTAATGCAATGTATTATAAATTAAAAATAATACGATAAAATTTTAACCTTTCATGAGACTTCAATTTTTGAAAAATTTCTAAACGATAAAAATGTTTATTATCAGGTGTAATACATAAACAAAATCAAATAATAAAATGAGTGAATGTTCTTTCGCCGGTGCGCCGTCGTTATTACAACGAGTTTCAGCAATCTGACAAATGTCATTGCAGAAGCGTCATCTGTATCGTTTTTATGATTTCATTTCGGATTGCATTTATGATTTCATCAACATCAAAACATTTTGATATTTTTAAATTGCATTGTTGCAGGTTTCACTTTCTGTATCGTGATTTCATGTTTTTATCTGTTCTACATTAAATTTTTTTTCTTAATTTTTCCGATGTTTATAATAAAATAGCAAACTAGAACTGATACTGCGTTTATAATTTCATTGTAGACTGCGGTAATATGCAATCTGTATATGAAACGCGTTGCGTAAATAGGTTGCTTAGTCTGAACCCAGCATAAATTATAAAATATTTAGTAAAGGCCACAAAGAATGTGTAATTTGGTTTGGCTATGGGCATTTTATGAAGCAACTAGCTTTCACCCGCGGCTCCGCTCGCCATAACAATAGTCCAAGTCCAGCTATTCAGATAATAAGCAGAAGTGGGCGTGGTTGGGTTAATAGCCTAAGATGGCTTATGTTACTCATTCGAAAAAAAAATAGTTGTCAAAATTTTCCCAGTTAATCACCCAATTATGTAAATGAAGAAAGTATGCGTAGAAGTAGGCGAGGGATAATTTCTTTATTTTAAAAGCTCCGATGTAGCAGCACGGTTCAAAAACAACTAATATAAACTACAATTTAAATCTTTATATACACATTGTATATATAGTGCACAACATTATGTGAGCCTGCTCGTGCTTAGCTGAATTATTTGAAATTCTCATTATTTCAATAGAAATATTAGAATATAAAGAGCTGAGTAGCATCAGCGAAATGTCGGCGGCATATAGGCAATCTGAGAGACTCTGCAAAGCAAAGGTCTTTCGAACTAAAATAATATATAGTATCTTGTATTATTTATAAGCTGTGATGTGTTTGACAATACATGTAAATTATAAGTAAAGTAAATTTTCTTTCAAATGCTTTTAAAATGTGTAAATATTCTATTATTTTATAAACCATAATGTTTGTTATTAAATTAGTCAAAACATGACACTGTCTGTGCACAGTGCTGCGCCACTTCTGTGACCATGAAACCATGTATTTCAAAGGTGTACGAGTTTCCTTTCAAACACATTTTAAAATTTTAAAATATCTTTGTTACTACAACAGTTATGATTCTTGCAACGAAAAAAGTCAAAATTGCTCAGTGTGTCGGGAGCCACCTTAAGGAATGGTGGTGTAACTATTTAGCAGCATACATTTTACAATAAAATATATAAACAATATTATAATTAATAAGTGACTCATTCATTGCACACAATGAACTTGAAAACAAATTCGATAATAAATATCAAATTCATTTTTCGATTTACATACATTTTGTTCTTTTAATAAAGATAAAATAAAGAAAGGAAAAAAACACAACAAAGTGTATTAATATATGTAATACAAAACCAAATATAGTATTTTAGCATAGCCAAGCAAATTTTTATTTGTTCGACCCTTCTTTATGAAATGAGTTGAGTTTTAAGGATGAAGCTTTAGGTCAATTCTTATATAATATATTATTGCCAATATTTCGCTCTCCTTCGGATAGTTTCCTCAGGGCAGTAAATAATGTTTTTATAAATAAATAAATATTATAATTATAAAAAACATTATTTACTGCTGAACTATCAGAAAAGATATATAATATATTATATAATATGACCTCATCATAAATAACTCAACTAAATTATTTTAAAATAGTTTAATAAATTTTGTAATTTTTCATGACTTCTAAAATCATTGCATCAAAGGATGTTGTTTAAAATTACTTTCTTTATAAACAAAAATGCGTCATTATTGAAGTGAATGAGTCTGTATACACGGGAGTAAAATGAAAGAAATATTAATATTTTTATAGGTTTTTGTAAATTAAACACCGCAATATTATTTTAGAAAAAAAATACCCGATAAAACAACTTTAAGGCCCAGAAAAGATAAAATTGTTTCCAATAAATCGGTCGATGAAGCATTGAAAACATCAATATCAGTAGCGCGATTATGTAACTTTTATTACGATATTCATATCGTTAAAATAATTATAACGATATTTTATCGAATTTTCTATTCAGTAACATTTATGACGATATCCGCAATATTTTCGTAATTTAAGCGACAATATTTTATGCGTTGTTTTAAAGCAATACGATGTATTTTGTATTAATTATTTAAAAAGTATTCTAAAAAATGCTCTCCACATTGCGTTTTGATGCAACTGCTGTTTATTGTCGCTATAAAAATTACTGAATCACAATGTTGTTAATGCAATCGAAAAAATATGTCGATAAAAAGTGCGATTGTCGCATCGTAAAAGTCAGTGAATCGCGCTACAGATACATACAGAATGAACAGGAATATATGTATGTACTTACGTTTATTTGTTTATTGAGCTTTTATTTTTAATTGTTTATAATAAATTAATTACAGTGGTTTCCCGGTTTAGCTTATATTCAGTTTAGCGAATACGCGACTTAACGTACAACAAATTTTTCCATTACATACCTTATATTGCGAACAAACACTCAATTCTTGTACTCAATATAACGAATTTTGTCAAGAAGTTTAAAAAAAAACCAAATGCAAAGAAAACAACAATATTTGCATTCATTCTCTCTTGTATTTTATATACATTTTTACAATATTTTAATAGAGCCTTTACCAAAACAAAGAGTAAAGCCTTTTCTAAGTTAATTACATATTAATGTTTTTTAACTAGTTATTTAATTGAATATGATAAAAAATATTTATTTTTTTCGTTTTGTTATAATTAGAAATACATGAATTCATTTTGTTTTATAAAAATATTGCCATTTTAATAAAAATGTTTTAAAAAAACTTCGGACCTAACAATATATATATTTTGTCTGATGTGTCGAATGTCGTTAATGCTTTACTCGACAATTTCAATAACTTATGTCAAAATCGAAATCGCCATTTTGACAGCTATTTTTCACATGTCAAGCATTAAACACAGCTGACACAGCAGACTACATGAACACCGTAACGACATAATTATTTTGGAAGTGGCAGCCATCATCAAAATCACTTAAAAACACAATTTTTTTAATGAAATCATATCTATTATTCACATACATATAAACTTTATTCACACAAATATTTCTCTAAAACAATAACTTATACAAATAACTTTTTTATGAAACTAAAATCGCTAATTATATTGTCGCCAAATAAAAAAAAAAGAATCAGTACCAAGTTGACAGCAGCAACAACGGTGCTCAAGATGCGATGTAGATACGTCCTTTTCAAAATGACAGCTCCCATAAGAACGCGTGGAAATTATTTTTGACAGATTGTAGTAGGTAGCTGCTGTATCGAATGTGTTTAATGCCCTAGACGTACGACAGTTAATTTGAATTAAGAGCTCACTAATTTGAACTAAACTTTTATGGTGACGGACGACGATTTCTGCATTTATTCAACTGTGTGAACTTTTTGTTTGCAAAGAAATGCTTATGTGGCGGTAATTAATTTTTTTGTGTAGCTTTTTGAAATACACCTCAGAATACATAATTTACACATAAAGTAAATATTTAAGAAAAACAAATAAAATAGCTAAAAATTTTTGTCTGTGACTCCATTTTTCATTCATTTATTTCATTCACAATAGCAAGCAAAATGTAAACAACTGACTGATTTCAACGGTGCTGACATATTATGAAACTAAATTTTGTGTAAATGCAGTTTGATTTCATGCATTTATGACTGAGTTAATTCACATTCGAATGGAGATAATGCACGAGTTAATGCAGAAAAAGGCCACTAATCCCCATTAACGCTATCGGCTGTCTAGGGTATAATGCTATAAGTTACAGAAATAGAATTGTGGTAAACGTAATTTTTTTTGTTTCGATTTATACTGCTTTTCTCTCAATTCAACCGCTCAATACGAGAAATTTGTCGATTCGAGTATTACAGAAGCGAAGCGCAGATCTTTGTATTGAATCAAATTATAATTCATTAAAAGATTTATGTTCGAAATCATGATATATAAAACTATTTTAATTGAGAAAATATTCGATGTTTAAAATAGAATACACACGTTCGTGTGGTAACAGTTATTTTGACGAAGGCGTAGGTGCACAACACGACCATCTTTATATCTATATGTAATAAAATATATTGATATATTATTTTAAACCAAATTTCATATATAAAATAAATTTATTTACTTAACTTTAAGGGGCTTATTCAAAAAACTGATACAACTTTTAATAAGCTGTTATTTGACAAATATTCAGTAGAAAGTAGAACTTATTAAAAGTTGTATAATTTTTTTGAACAACTTGCAGATAGCTATCAGTAGGATTTTGTCAGCCACATATAGCAACGAGATTTAATGGCTTCAAGCTGAAAGTCTTTATAAACTCAAGAGTTACAGTCATGTTTTAGGTGTCAAATTATGAAATCTCAGTGAAATCTACAGCTAACAAAATCCTACTGATAGTTATCAATATGTAATAATTGCCCAATTCAATTACTTATGTGCAACATAAAATCAATATTATTAACGACTTTGAGTTCCCGAAACAGGGATATATCAGGTCATGTAGATACCGAATAGCATCCCATCTATCAGGCATGTCATACATTTCGATTGGAATGGTTTCGATTTCGATGGAAATTCAATTCCGACTAAAATTTAGCTTCTTCAGACTGTAAAAATTTCAAATGTGCTAAAAAAGCCTAAAGAAATCAAAGAAAGTTTTATTCTGAAAAGAATTTAGGTTCAACTTTTCTGAGAGCAAAAATGGGAAAAAGTTTCACTTTCGATCGGAATTGAGGTCTGTGACATAGCTGTATTTTCAAACTAAATTTTATACCTAAGACTCCACTTGAATCGCAGGAATATCGGAGTATTTATTAGGGCCGTCCCAATTAATAGTAATTTTTATTATTTATTATTTTTTCAGGTAAATTTGCAAAGTATAAGAGTAGAAATATAGACAGAGCAACTACTACCGTATGCCCATGATCATCAACAGTACAGTTGAAAATTCCTGAGACTGACTGTATACGACCTGACTATTTGTTCGCATCGTAACAGCATGGTTAACAATAAAATTGCTCAATATACAAAAGCTATATAAAGGCAAACAACAAAAGAGAGCCTGACCGCACTTACAAAATAATTACGATGACACGAAACCTGTTCAACAGTCCAGAGCTGCTTTACAACTGATGGCAATTTTAATTAAATTCAATTATTCGATTTCCTACATTTTGTTTAAAAACATTTTTTTTATAAAAAATTAATGGGAGTCGTTCACCCCGTTAGTTGTTACTACGCTATAGTACGTGTGTCAAGTTAGCCTCGAAAATTCAGCGTCGAATTTGAAAATTTACGAATTTGAAAAAGACGGGGAAGTAGAAAAAGAGAGATGTTAAAATGCTGAAATAGAGTTATGTTATTTAAAATTATGTCTTCATTCCTATTATCCTGGTAAACCGTATACTTACCGTTTTTGAAAGCTGACGACCTAAGGAATCAAATGAGACTATTTTCTCAAAAATCGTACCTCACGTTTGGTTCCTTTGATTCATAGGACATCATCTTTCCAAAAATATGCCACTTGTGCCGGGTAGTTTGATTCTACTCCCAGGAAAAATCAGCAACAATTTTCTTGGCCATTTTGGAGAAGTTGGATTTTCTCAAAACATTGAGAAAACAGTATCATTTGATTTCCCAGGTCGAAAGATTTCAAAAGCGGTGGATGCGGTTTTCCCGGGTAATAGGAATGGACACATAATTCTAAATACCATAAATCCATTTTAACATCCCTGTTTCCTGCTTCCCTGTTTCTTAAATTCCCAAATACCAAATTCGACGCTAACTTGGCGTACTTCGCTATAGCTATTAGACATGTTGTAAATTGTCTCCTTTTCATCAATTTTCAATGATGAGCTTTAATAAAAAGAGCATTAAAAGCAAAAATCGCTTGCTATGCCACCACCAAGTACAGACAAAAAATTCATAATGTAAAAAAATAAAATATTAATTAATATACATATTATATATATATATATATATATATATATATATATATATAATATATATATATATATAATAGATAATGTAATAAATAGAATATGAAAATAAAAGAAAAACTTTACTGATATTAACACAAAAAGTCCAAATAATATCCAAATAAAAAAGAAGTGATCGTCAATGTAACTTTCAAAACTTTTTAATCTTAACCTTAAAGACAATAAAAAAAGAAGTACATACATATATTAAAATAAATAAATATGTATAGTAAACTAAAATAAATAAATACATATGTATAATAAACTAAAATCTCAATCAAAAAATTCAAAATTGATTTTCTGTTTGATTATAATGCAAATGACAAAAAACATTATTTGTATACTTGGAACACAACTGGGACGAACGACGAATATTCGTCATGAAAAATAAAATAAATTTGTATATATGAAAACACACACAACAGCAGCGACAGGCGAAAGGTAGAGGTCCATACAATCCGTTTCACGCGTTATGCTTTCTAAGCAACTGTCAAAAAAGTAGAATCAGTGTAATTGTATGTGATGAGTTACATTGCACATAGCGCAGAACGCGTATTCGCATACAACGCAAAAAAGTAAGCCAACTTTCTACTTTTGTGCGCGTCACAAGCACCATGAATAATAATCAGCTGTTCATGAAACCAAAGATGGTAAATAATATTGTGCTTGCCGCGTTATCGATAAATATGATAGTGTGGTGGATAATGTTTTCCAATTTTTATCAAGGGTATACACTTAATGCAAAAACTTACCACTTTTCTATCAGGAACAAATTTTGCAATTGAGTTATCGATTAGTTTACGTACTGAGTATCATCTCTGTTATATGTGCATTGAAACAACGAAAATGGATGAAAATTTAATCAACGAAGTTAAAAATCATGAGCTGCTCTATAATAAAGCTCAATATTATATAGAAACAAAAAAAGAGAGCAGCAGTGTGGGATACAATAAGCAGAGAGAACATCTTAGAGTTATGTATGTGTCACAGCTGATCAAAAAAATTTAAATGGCGCAAAAACGCAGTGCATGTAGTTAACAAAGTATAGCACAGTGAAAAGTATAAACGCGTATAAAACAAAACGCGTGAAACGGATTGTATGGACCTCTACCGAATTTCGGCATACGCGGCTGAAGACTAAAGGTCGATTTATAAACTATTTTTGCATTTCGCTTCTAGAACCTAATTAAGTATTGTTTGTATTATATCTTTTAAACCACATTGATGCCTCTTGCATCATTTTCAAGTATTGCCAATTTACAATTGCTTAAATGTGGTAAAACTATTTGAAATCGAAAATTTTCACATTTCATGATTTTTGCATAGGTATATTGAATATGTGCATAAACCATTTTGCTAATTTTTGCAGTAAATTGTAGTGGCTTGAAATGTAATGTCGTGTTAGTCAGGAAAGATCGAAAATCCAATATAAAAGGTACTGCAATACACTATTATTTGAGTGTTATACGTGGCACATTTTCACCATTTATTCATGTAACATATTTTGAAGGAAAACGACAAACTTTTACATGCTTGCATGTTTGTCGCAATGGAACAGAAACCTAGTTAAGGGTAGCATAAGGAGACATGTATGCCGGAATGGAAATTGACATTAGTAAGTGTACTGATGATTGAGTTATAGAACTCTCACGAGATGACGGCTAAAAATTAAGCTTTGATCCACTATACGTAGATGCTGTATAAGCATACAAGCAATATGTGCCTACTATGTAAGAATATGACATAAACCAAAATGTACGTATTCAATATATGTACCTTGGATATAAGATATTTCATTTGTTGTATATGAACAGCTTTCATTTCTATAGGTAAAGTATAACATGATATAAACTGGACGTGTAATGGGTGACCTAAGAAAGAACATACTAATGGAAAAAGATCAGATAGGTAATATATTTTTTCTAAAGATAACGCCAAAGTTCCCGTAAATGATAAAAAAGGGACGCAAATTCTACTAATTGCCTTTTATAAGTATGCAAACATTTTATCTAAAATTTTATTTACTAACTATTGATGATAAGCCATCGTTTCGAAATTAATTATTTTATTAAGTAAACGGGTTATTACATGAGTAACTTTAAATTAAATGGATACACGATATGCAGGCATACATCTATGACTACAAACTATAATCACAACAAGGTATAACTAACAAACAGTAATGCAAATATATGTATGTATATTATTATACATACATATGTATATCAACTAATCCATAAACATTTTAAAGCCTTCATTAAAATAATGAGATAGACATGAACATGACATAATTTCATTTATTATTTTATACATATGCATAAGTATATGCATGTATGTATAGTCGTAATTCTAGACAAAAATTCTTACTACATACATACATTACCTGCTGAAGAGTGGTCAGAGGCGTCCAGATCTTCCATTTAATATTTTGCGGTATATGATAGAATTTCCTAATATTTCTTTTTTAAACTTATTGTAATAATTCACATTTAAATGTCACTTATTAATTATAATACTGAAAACACAACCGAAGGTAATATATGCAATTCCATTAGCTCAGGACAATTTCTTTGCTTTTGCCTTTAAACAAATCAATATGATCCTTTAACTTGGTGTATTTAGCACAGATTTATTCTGTGCTGTTATGGACCACTAACGATTTATTCAGATGGAAATTAACTTGAATTTTACAGTTGAGAAATTGATAGCAATTGCTGATAAATGCAAATGCTTTGTGTTAGAATTTTATGTTGCATCGTTTTCACCACAGAGTTAGTTTACATTAAGCAATTTTTGTTGGAGCTTCGTGGCTGTCAAGGTGAATCCAAGGCAAATTCACTACAAGGTATACTTCACAACTCAGGTGACTATCTTCTTCTTAAGTGTTTTCAACTCTTAGGCTGTCAAATTGAATGCTTTGCTTCAAAAATTTCGATGCCATTTTGATGTAAATATTGTTGGTAGAAATAAAGATTTTTTGTAAAAAATTTTTGATATTTTAAGATGTGAAGGCACATTATTATATTAAAAGGAAAAGGTCGAAGAAATTATAAAGAAGTAGATGTGAAGACACTCTCATACACAATATTTAAGTTATGTATTTTAATTTCTTAATTTTTTGTTTTTAATACAGTTTCTCATAAATGTGAACAGCAGGCCCATCTAAGCGAATTTAGATTTTGACATTCCCAGAAAGAATTCGCAACAAAAAAATTAAGGCGAATCCGCTTCCACCCACCTTGTAATAAATTTGCCTTGGGCGAGTCAATTATAAGGTAGGTACAAAATCCAAAATATTTTGTGTGAACAATATAAAACTGCATTTACACTCTCAAATATGAAAAAATTATTTACATCATTTTGACAGCCAGAGAGTTGAAAAATGTGGAAGAAGAAAACAGTTGCTTGCCCAAATTTATTTGTAAACAAAGCATTAAATTTTATCAGACTGGAAGTGAAAAATGCGTAAGAAATAGATAGTCACCTGAGCTAAGTTTACCTTGTAATGAATTTGTTTTGGCTACAAGGCAGATTCATTAAAAGGTGAATGTATCGGCGAATTTAAGCGTACTAATTATCAATTCTCCCTCCTCAAGTTGTCAAAATTTGTTCTCCAATTCTTTGTTTGCAAATTTTTCAACGGATTTGAATTCGCCCTCTTTCCTATTGTTATTTATATGTATAACTTGCATATACCTTGTTCTGAATTCGCCTTGTGCTACTATGATGTATATTCTTTGCTACACATATATTATTAACAAGGTAAATTCACAACAAGGTATATACATAACCAATCAAAGAACAGCAAGCCAAATTCAAATACCCTAGCTGTCAAAATAAGGCTTTGGAACACAATTTGAAAACTTTGGTAGAGTTAATGATAATAAAGTCACCTGAATTCGCCGATCCATCCATCTTATAATGAATATGCTTTGATTATAAGTTGCAATTTTCAGACATTGTGTAAGCTCCTTTTATAAAAGCGCGTGTTTTGCCGTATATGGCAATGTGTCAATTTAGCGTTTTTTTTTTGACAGTTGTAATTTTATGGCGCAACAATAAAATATAGTACTTTCTTCAAAAATCATACTACATTTGATCAACTTTGCTTAGGGACGCTGGTTAAATTAATAAGAAACAATTTCGCACCACGGCAAAAGTAATAATAGTTGTGATTGTAAAAAGCTTAATTTTGCAATTCTAAAATTTAATTACGACCTTTAAGAGTGAACTTCGAAAAATTTTCAATTGTTTTTGGAGGTTTGACTTAGCAAAAAATATCCATAATATAATTAATTGCGGGAATAATTTTACATTTTCACCTTAAGTGTCGATTTTGCGTTCGGTTTTCTATTCGCGTAAAATTTTTCTAAGCGAGTAGAAGAAGCACAAAGCATACAGACTGTAGGTAAGTAAGTACTGGAATAAAGCAAATTTATATCTTAAAACTAATATACAATAAACTTAAAAGTTGTATTGGATTTATAAAAATTTTGATACATTTTTAACCTACAATTTATGTACCCGATATGTATAATGTGGACAAGTTTTTTCGTCATAATTTTTGTACTTGTGTTTGTTGTGTGTTAACCCGAAAATGGAGGTTACTGCTGCTGCCGCTAACGTCATTATGACGAAAAATGTATATGTTTATATACTAAAAATGTGAAATAAAAATCACCGGTGAATTCGAAAATGCTTAATTTAATTTTATATATTTTTAGGTAAAAGCTGCTTTGGTTATTAGCATAAATAGTCTGTTAGAAGTCATCGGCACCACACCCACGTGCACATAGTTTTGAATAGAATAACAGGACAAAATTCACGCGGACAGCACAAGACGTCATCGAGAACGTTGCTTTTACTATAAGGCAATGGCAATGATATCTACGGAAGAAGCGAGCAAGTTGCTGGACTTCTCGCAAAAATTGGACATAAATCTTCTCGATCGTATGGTCGAG
>BGZK01003658.1:0-21507 GCA_005406025.1 Eumeta japonica
CATTTGTATATGGTGCGCTTATTGCGTCTTGATAATTTGCTTTTCACCGAGCATGGCTCCAGGCATTGCCGTGTAGAAAAGCGCAGTCTTTCTAACACGCGCGATGTGCTCCCGGAAGAGGTTTCTATCGAGGCGTGACACTAAGTATTTATGGGACCGTTGCCACGGAATTCTCGCGTTCAACATTTTTAAGTTGGGAGTGTTCCAGTCGACAACAAAGTTACTCCACCCTTGCTATACTTGAACTGTATAGCTGCCGACTTTCAGGATTTACGTCTATCTCCAGAGTCGGAACCATTGATCTAACTCATGGCTCTCTGGAGGCGGCGGATGGTAGGAGGGTGGTTCTATTCCTACTCTTGTAATAAAGCGCGGTGTCGTCTGCGAAAGCGCGAGTTGGACGCCGGACGTCGGGCGCGGTATGTCGTTGGTGTATGCGGATACAGCAGGGAGAGGGCGGGCCTTAGGGACTCCTGCTCTGATTAAGCGTCGGGTCGAGTGAGTACGCTCATGCCTAAACGTGAAATGTCTATTA
This sequence comes from Eumeta japonica, assembly GCA_005406025.1. Lineage (NCBI taxonomy): Eukaryota > Metazoa > Arthropoda > Insecta > Lepidoptera > Psychidae > Eumeta > Eumeta japonica. The sequence continues at coordinate 536 of BGZK01003658.1, forward strand.
GTGAGATAATTTTGAATAATGATTACTAGACGATCTGGTACTTGGTGAGTACAATTTATGGACCAGAACCTGCGTGCCATACCCTATCGAAGGCCTTGGCTACATCAAAGAAGACAGCTACGGTTTTGTTTATTTTGAAGCCCTCCAAAATATACTCTACTACGCGGAGGACTTGTTGCGGACAGGGTGGGCGGGGCGAAAACCGAACTGTTCATCAATGATAAGACCTTTTCCGAGGAGGTGATCACTGAGACGAGTTTTAGAACTCTCTCGAAAGTTTAGCCAGACCGCTCAGGAGGCTGATCGGTCTATAACTGGCAGGGAGGTCGCGCGGCTTCCCTGGTTTGTGAATACCTATTACCTCCGCCTCTTTCCAGGCGGGAGGAAATAACAATTTTGAAGGCACGCGTTAAAATCGCGACCAGTAGACTTAATAGTTGTTGGGGAAAGCATTTAATTGCTTTATTACTAACGCCATCAAGGCCCGGTGCCTTTCTGGTCTTGAGCGATCTCACCAGCAGTTGGACTTCGCTGAGTGAGACAGGCGTCAGATCGTCTTTCGGTTCGAGGAGGTTTTGAAGAACCTCTTCCTCGATGCGACTAATATGAGCAGGGTCGTGCGGAGGTGAGACGTGAGCATTGAGTCTCGATAGAGTCTGCAAGGCACTCCGCTACCTCCCGTCGTCGAGGAGCAGTAGAACCGTCGAGGTCTTTTGAGCGGGGAATAGGTGTATACCCTCCGTTTTGAGCGCTTTGGTGACCGACCAGAACGCTTTGTGTGACGGCCTAATTTCCTCCATGAGGTCGCTCCAACACTCATTTCGGAATTCCTGAACGCGAGCTTTTACTTCGCGTTGGAGAGCTCGCGCTCTGGATCGATATTCTGGGTGGGATATGCGCTCGCGCGGCAAAGCTTTGTTCTTTGCTCTTATCAGTTCGAGAATGTCAGGCGGGAACTTTCGACGATCCGAGGATGCCGGAACCTCCCGCTCGCATTTTTCGACCACTGTCCTGATGTGGTTGGTAAGAGCACCTATCGCTGAGTCGATTTCGTCTGTCGTGCGAATATTGTCAGGTATGCTGTTAAGGGGCGGAGTGTCGATTTTTTCAAGCGCGGTCGACACTCTTTTCCAGTCGGTGATTTTACGAGTGGGGTTGGGTCTCCCGCCGTCGGGTGGACCCATTTTTAACAAAACTGGCCGATGGTCGGACGTAAGTTTATGTAATGTCTCGATTTGGTTTAAATTAGGGCGACTCCTTTAGTCAGCGCGATATCTATTGTGGACGGCCTGTGTGTTACGTTATGGAAATGAGTCGCCGTAGGGGCGCGATTATTTCGAAATCGAGTCTGTCTTGAAGTCGATCGAGTTTATCACCATTGTAATCTAGTACGGGACAACCCCATCTGGGATTTTACAATTAAAATCACCAAAGAGGATGACGGCATCCCCTAAGGCAAGGAGGGCTTTAAGGTCGCGCCGGTGCAACGGTTTTGGAGACGGTAAATAGACGGAGACTATGATGAGTACGATGACCCGTCATAGCCAGTCTACAGCCCGTAGCTTCCATATTAATGAGCGGAGGAATATCTATGGGACAACAATGGAGCGAGCGGCTATAGTAGAGGGCCGTACCCCTACTAGCGTGCGTCCTGTCCGTTCGTAATTGTACGTAGCCTGCGATAGTACAGGCTCTAGGTCTATTGGCTTTAAAACGTTTCTTGAATTAGCGCAATGTCGATACCGTAATCCGACATACACTTCGTCAGTTCGAGAATGTTATTGGATAACCCGTTCGCGTTTAACGAAAGAAGGGTAATATTTTCGGTTTGCGGCGTCCACCTAAAGGGGGAAAGCTGCTACACCCGGGTGTAGACATTTAGATGGACTCTAATCTGACCATCAGGTGATGGTACCTAACTAGAACGAGGAGTTTTTCCTCCACGTTGCGGCATGCACGGAGCTGATTCGCGAACTCGGCGATCTCCGAGCTCGAAACCGCGCGGAGAACGGCCATCACCGTTTGAATGTCGTCTCCAAACGATGATGAACCCGCGGTCGCGGTTACTGGCGGCGGTACCGGGGGGGAGCGTTGAGCCTCCCTAAGCGGCCGCGAGGTGGCGCTCGGCGGTTGAGCAGTTCGCGTCGTCCACGGATTGGTGGGGGGTGCGGGAGCGGGGCGGAATGCTGCCGGCGCATCACGCGAAGGCTTCGCCCTTAGTTCGGGGAAGTTCGCGTCGTTACGGATCAGGCCTTCCGACGCACGCGACGGCCTGTTATTGATACTCCGCTTTTGCTTCGGCGGAGCGAATTTCGGTGCTTTCGGGCACCCTCTGTAGTTGGCCGTATGTTGGAGGCCACAATTAACACATTCAGGCTTCTCGCCTGAATCACGAGTGCGCGGGCACTCCTTGGTCCAATGCGGGACCAAACATTTCACGCAGCGAGGGTCCGCGTGACAGTTTGCGGCGGCGTGGCCGTACCGCTGGCAGCGGTGACACTGGCCAGGGCCGCCCCTATTACGCGGAGCCTCGACCCTGATACCCGAGAGACCGCAAACTTTCGAAAGATTCGCGAAAATAGACCTAGCTTCCTCGGTCCTCGGTAGTACAGCCAGCACCAGCCAGAGCGGGGAACCGTCGCGCCTACAAAGGCGGTGCACCGATTGCACCGGGAAGCCCTGGTTTAGTAGGTCAGTCTTAATGTCATTGGTGTCAAAGTCAGCGGGGATGCCGCGGATGACCGCTTTCAGTTTGCGCTCCTCTTCAAGCGCATATGTATGAAATTTGACTTTTGAGTCAATTAAATATTTGTTCAAACTTCTAAAAGTCTGAACATCAGGACAGGTTATTCTTATGCCATCTTCGGCAACCCTAACAGCCTTAGTGTAGTTGATCCGCAGACGGGTGCAGTCTGCGGAGATGCAGACTGAAATTTGCTCCTTTGAGCAGGTAGATGGGGATCTTCCCTTTGGGGGTGCGCTAGGTTTCGCACCTGCGTGGGCTACTCTCTCGGTCTCCACCTGCGTCGAGGTGGTGATCGGTCCTGGAGACGGATCTACTATCATGGTCTCGGGCGTGGCCGAAGTTGCCTTCTCGGGCATCGCGACCTCCATGACTGGAACCGGCGAGCTATGTTCTAATTTGCTCTTTTTTTGAGCTTTTCTGACTTGATTTTTGTTTTTACCCTTAACCAGGGTAAAAGAATCATCAGTTTTGGAAGAGGACTTCCCTGATTCCGACTCCGATTCGTCCGTGCCTACGACGGTACTATCGGAGCTGGTACCGGTCGCATCTTCGTCCGGACGACGAGGGATTTGCGGTTTCTCTTATTTTCCCTTTACGGGAGACTGAGACCTGCTCGAGTTCTGACTCGAGAAGCAGGGGAGAAAAGCTCGAGGCGCGGCTCGAGACTGGTGTAATCGTACGCACGAATTTATCTAAGTCAGTTTCCGGGCACTCGTAGCCCATATCGGCGAGACTTGAGTAGAATATTTTTGACTAACGCGGGGTCACGGGACCCTTCGGGACCTCCCCCTGGGGGCAGGAGGTATTCATTCCATTATTTTAGCTCAATGCGGAACGCGGTCCGCAAACCAGAAAATAAATTTAGAACTTTAACAATATTGAAAAATTATTACTAAGCTCGAAAATATCAAAATTAAATGGCACTGGTACTCACCGAGGACCCTATCGAACCTGGACCAGCGGTACACAAACACGTCTAAGTGCACAACAGCAACGACCGCGCGAAACCATAAACCTTCATAAATACCGCAAACAAACGCGAACAGGACACAAGGCATACGACGCAACGGCAACGGCGACATGTGGCAGTCCTTGCCGTCGGCAACGGGCAACGGCTCCGGCACAAAGCAGGCATTAAGCGGTGGCAACCTGCAGAAGCGGTAGCGCAGACGGCGCGGAAGCGGCGCGCGAACGCGCAGGCAGCGCGGGCGGCGGGCGAGCGCGCGCCAACTTTATTTTGATGTCGCGAGCGGCGGCGGCCGCGGCGTGGGCGGCGACACGGGGTCGCCTAATGAACATAATCGCCAGGGAACTAACGCACGTAAATTGGATTAGATATAGTTTCACGTAATTTTCGCTAAAATTACGTGAATTATAGATTCAGCGCAAAGCACACTAACTCGCGACCAGACCGGGCTAGCCTCTGGCGTAGCAAAGCGCAAAAAGTAAATCGCTAAGCGAAATGCTCGCAATCGTAAATTTCCAGTACGTGGTCCGGAGCTCGAGGCGACGCGACCTCCGCAACCAGACCACACAGGAATGCCGGCTCGAGCCCCGCCGTACCGCATCGCACCACCTCCCCGTGCGTAGCCCATCCCGTAGCCGTTGCGCGCTGCGTGAACCACTCCGCTCGGCGAACGTGAATCGGTAGCAAAAAGACCGTTTTATCGTAATTTCACGCTGAAACTACCATTCATTCATTGTCGTTAACGCGCGCGTGGTGTAATATGGATTTTTATTCAGTGTCGTTGTTGTCCGTTCGACTCGCTCTGAATTCTCATCCGGCCGTGGAAAAGGTGGTAAAGTGAAGGGAAGGCGAAGTCGCGTTCGAATCGAACCGGTCTTCAATTCCCCGTCGGCCGTATTCGCAGGCTGCAGCTGGGGTAACTATGCGGAGCGCGTCGGCGCTCGGTGCTCCCGTCTACCTGGCCGCCGTTATGGAATATCTCGCCGCCGAGGTGCTCGAGTTGGCCGGTAACGCGGCGCGCGACAACAAGAAGACCAGGATCATCCCTAGACATCTTCAGCTCGCGATACGCAACGACGAGGAGCTGAACAAGCTCCTTAGCGGCGTGACGATCGCCAGAGGAGCGTACTGCCGAACATTCAGGCGGTATTGCTGCCAGAAGACCGAAGGCGTAAACCTGGTCTGCCGTAGCGTACGCTGACTCTGAGAAACGGCCCTTTTCAGGGCCTGTGTATTCGTTTGAGAACGAGTTTCGCATACCGGCATCATCGTCGACACCTGTCGATATTATTACCTTTAGTAAGACAAACAGCACAAATTAATTTATTAATTATGATCATTATGTATGTATATCTCTATCCTAATAACGCTTGTCGCTTGCAGCAGGGGGCGAACATTATCGAACTAAGTCTACATTCTTCTTTCCCTTAGTCGTGATCGGAAATAACTAACTACTACTTGTTCGATTTCGATAAAACAAGCCATAAAATAAATAAAGATAAAGCGACTTAGCGATAGGTGCAGTAGAGGAGTCTTGCAATGCTTTTTGCCTTGCTCTTTGCCTCTTTGCTGTCAAAACGATGATTATTAATTAATAATTATATATTAATAATCCTATTGGGCGGCCATAAATTAGTAAACAATTTATATTACGAGAGAGTTATTGTCATTCAACGAGAATAATAATAGTGATAGTGATAGCGATAGCAATATTAATAGTGATATGCGATAGTAATGAGTGATAGTGATAGCAATAGCAATAGCAATGTAATAGCAATAGCAATAGCAATAGCAATAGTGATAGCAATAGTAGTAATAGTAATAGCGATAGTAGTAATAGTAATAGCGATAGTAGTAATAGTAATAGTGATAGTAGTAATAGGCGGGTATGCATCGCGTGAGAGGGAAAGACGGTATAACTCTGACGTGAGACAGTTACGGCGCGCGCGCAAGAGCGAGGGGTAGCGATTGATGAAACGCCGCCGCCCCCGCGCTCTAACCGTCAAAACGGACGGTTAAACGGTTCGTGTTCAAAATGGAAATTACGATTGGCCGACGATAGAGACATGGCTCGTTTAACGGTGCCCGACGCAGCTCGCCTAAGCCGTAACTAGCGGCTTCAGATTTTACAATATACAATTCGTATATTACTCGCTCGCTAATCCCGCTCCGCTTACTCGTTCGTGTTAGCGTGTTCGTGTGTGCGTTAAGTAAAGTGTGTTTCTGGTAGTAGTACTATCATCATACCGCCAAGACTGGTGGAAAGGCGGCGAAGAAGTCAGTAAGGCTCAGAAGAACATCTCCAAATCTGACAAGAAAAGAAGAAGCACAAGAGCGGAGGATTACGCCCTTCACCTACAGGTGCTCCAAGCAGGTCCATCCGGACACCGGTATATCTAGCAAGGCCATGTCGATCATGAACTCTTTCGTGAACGACATATTCGGCGGCTATAGCCGCCAGAAAGCGTCTCGCCTCGCGCACTACAACAAACGTTCGACGATAACGTAAGTGCAGACCTCTGTCCGTCTGCTGCTGCCGCCCGGCGAGTTGGCGAAACGCAGTCAGCCCAGGGCGAGCCGTGACCAAATTTACACCAGCTAAGTGAGCGTGAGCGCTTCGCGCCGCTTTCGCCGAGGTTACGATGCCACCGCTCTGCTCTGCTCTGCTCTGCTTTATGCTCGCTGCGACACATCATGCCACAACAGTCGGTCAAACAAACAAACGGCCCGCAGGGCCACAAATTTATATCAACTGTTTCCTTGACATGAACATACATACATAGATAGATAGATGGATAGATGCACTGTACACTCCGCTCGTCATCGTACACCGCAAACGAATAATTCATTATTCCGTTCATTTATAATATCAATATCATTGTTAATTAATAACAACAATGATATAATCGCGTTAATCGATCAGCTCCCGACTATGTATTCGCGCGATCATCGCTTCTCGTTTTCGTTTTAGTGTCTTTTAGTGCGTTTATATATATATATATATATATATATATATATATATATATATATATATATATATATATATATAATATAAAAAAAAATAATAATAATAATAGTAATAAAAAAATAATAAAAAAATTAAAATAAAAAAAAAATTAAAAAATTAATAAAAAAATAATATATACATAACGCCCATAAGACAGCCTCATTTAGAATTTGAATATCGATCGAAAGGAAAATGGAAATTCTAACGAAAATCCATGGGACCGGCAAGATAATAAGGTGGGGATCGACGGACGGACGGACGGATGGAGGAGAGGCGTAAGATTATAAATTTGATCGTATGCGGTCGCCGCTCACAGTTCCGATTCCAGCCTCGTGGCGCACGGACGTGCTCGCACGTCCACTCACAGGCTTTTCGAAACTATTAAAGCGTGAGCTTACTCCCATATGCGATCCGCGATCCGCGAGCTTTTCGTTTATTCAAAATCACGAGTGTAAGTGTAGTGCGAATTAACACCAGTGCCGCGTCTTGCAAACAAATTCGCGTCCGCCTTAGCGCGCGCCGCCGCCGACCCGCGTGGCCGCTACCTGCGGCCGCCGCCCGCACGCCGCCGACCCCCGCGTCGTCGACCCACGCGCCGACGGCCGCCGCCGCTACCTGCGGCCCCCGTCCCGCGCGCCGCGTCCCGCGCGCCGTAGACCCACGCGCTGCTACCTGCGCACCGCGAACCCGCGCGTCCCTTTCGGTCCGGCTTATTACCTGAGCAGCTACCTGCTGCCGACCCGCGCTCCCGCGACAGGACTACAGATAAGTGATTCCGACATCGAACAGTGAGTCTTAATTTTAAAAATTTTAAAAATTTTTAAACTTATTAATGTACAGTGCCCACTTATTTAGGTAGTGATAATAATATTAACCATTGTTTGATAGACGACTTAAATCAATCATGACAGGCGCCCCTGGCCCCGTAAGGGCCAGTGGTTCAAAAAACTCAGCTTCAGCAGAAAATGAAAACATGTTTTCAATTCCTAGCCGAACAGGGTTACGTAATCCCTGAAGAGGCTAAACAATTATAGACGATAACTCAAATAGCCGCGAACCATCACCATCGCCTTCCGTATGCAGCGGAAAGCGTTCATCAAGCGTAATGTCGTCAAATGAATCATCGGAACAGTCCGATGTTCACTCTGACGACACGATCAAAGGATCGGACAACGAATCGGTCAACTCATTCGTTGTATATAACAAAAAAAGGCGTAACCCGAAACGCAGGGCTGTCCGCCGGCACACCGAACAAACTGACAACACGAGTAACACCATCCCGATGGAGACAGAACAAATCGCGATAGCTTCGGCGATCGCCAAAGAATCCTCAGGCTCACCAATTAACAATAGCGTAGCCTCCACCTCCCCCAAACAAGTGAATAACGGAGCTAGCACGAATAGTACAAGCCCAATCAACAATAACATTAAAAACAACACCCCGATAGCGCCACCTAGAGCGAAACTACCACCACCGGTCTATCTTAGGGACAAGACCAAATGGAATACAGTCTCGAGCGAATGCACGAGATTGCATATCCAATATGCCAAAGCCCAAAATACCGCCAACGGTATTAAAATAACACTAAACTCAATTGACGATTTCAGGAAGATTAACAAATACCTAATCAGTAACAACATCCCCTTCCACACCTTCGCCCTAGAGGAGGAGCGGAAATCAAAGGCGGTCATTAAAGGAGTACCGACCGAAATCGAGACTGACGACATCAAACAAGACCTTGAACAACAAGGTTACTCCGTCCACGCTGTGCACCGCATGCACAGAAGGGACGGATCGACTCTAAATATGGTCCTGGCTATTCTGGACAAGTCCGAAAAAGCCAAGGACATACATAAAAACCTTTCGAAAATATGTGGCCTCTCCGGAATATGGGCGGAGGCTCCATATAGAAGGGGTATGCCAGGGCAGTGTCATCGCTGCCAATTATACGGCCATGCGGCCGCAAACTGCTACGCACAGCCGCGCTGTGTAAAATGCAAAGTCCCTCACTGGACTAAAGAGTGCGAACGCACTAAGGAAGCGGGAGAGAAACCCTCCTGCTGTGATTGCGGCCAAAGTCATACGGCCAACTACGGCGGATGCCCGTTTGCACCCAAACCGCGCCCCGTACCTAGACTGAATAAACCGAAAACGGTCGCTCCTACAATAAGTAAACCCACAGTCACTCCCCCGACAAATAAAACTAGTGCCGGCGACGATGGCTTCCGCCCCGCGCCCGTTCCAAGCATCAACCCTTGGGCTAGGCGTAAGGAAGAATTCACGGCTAAGGAGACTACTCGGCGGGAACCTCCAAAGCCGCCCACTCCCCTCCGACACGCCGGCTCCGCGGCGTCCGCCCTTGGTGAGGACATTACCACAATAATGTCCATCCTCCAGGTGGTGAGGAGCGCCGAGGTGTCCGCCCTCGCGGCAAAGTTTAGAAAAGCGAAACACGGTGTAGATCGCCTACAAATCATTTTAGAAAACCAAGACTTAATAAACAGGTTAGAAAACCTATAATGTCTACGCCCGGGCGTGTTAATCTAAATTCAGTTGGACGCCATAAACCCAAAAATATATCCCTAATTTCTTACAATGCAGACGGATTAATTGGTAGCACGACAGAATTAGGCAAATGTGCGCTGGAGTACCAAGCGGACATAATCATGGTGCAGGAAACGCATTTGAAACCACATTTTCGAAATTCCTGCAAAATAAGTAACTATATACTACTACGGACAGACAGACAAGGCGCTCCAAAAGGCGGAACAGCGATTTATTATAATCGGGCACTATACTGCTGCCCGATTGACACCCCACAACTAACTAATATCGAAGCCACCGCGTGTAGGCTCAGTATGACAGGTCACAGTATTATAATTCTAGTCTCAGTTTACCTACCACCTAAAAAAGAATTGCTCCGGAGCGATCTAGAAGCACTCTTCGCCTTGGGGATGCCGTCATTCTCGTAGGCGACTTCAATAGCAAAAGTTCTAACTGGAATGTAACTATACAAATAGGAACGGTAGGAAATGATGAGCGCTCGTAGAGAGCCTCATTATGATATTATAACCCCACCACCGACTCACTATCTAATAATACCAATCATAGGCCTGATATCCTGATATCGCCCTCATGAAAGGGTAGCCCTGAAATGAGCTGCATTGAGCCCTCCAGTGGCTCAATTCCCTCACCGACCGTACTCATGAGTTAGGCTCTCATCGCGGACAGTCCTCCAACAACTAAAATTATTACAAATTGGCAAAGGTGTCGACCGCGAGGAAATCGACACTCCCACTTTAAACAATATTCCAAATGACATCGTTTCGACAGACGACATTGACAACGCGATAGGTGCCCTTACCAACCATCGACAGTGGTCGAGAGCAGCTCTAGAACAGTCCCAGCGAACTCTGATCGAGAGAACTGCCGGAGATGTTATCAGGTAAGGGATAAAAATGCTGCTTTGCGTCGAGCGGGCAAATACCCCACATGTGAGAATAGGTCCTGTGCGCGCACCCTCCAACGAAAGGTGAAGGAGCGCATAAAGGAAGTTAGGAATGAAAATTGGAGCGACCTTATGTCAGAGATTACGCCCAGTCACAAAGCCTATTGGGGACTTGCTAAGGCTATGAAAACTGAAGGAACTGTCCCCACCCCCGCTCTGAAACGACCCGATATGTCTATCGCGTTCGACGACCGGGAAAAAGCAGAATGTTTAGCTGACAGCATTGAACTCCAATGCTCAGATAACCCCCCTTACGACTTGGAACATGCTAGGAGGGTGGAAGAGGAGGTTCGCAACAGAGTCACCCTTCCACCCGAGGACGATCTGGATCCAATCACTCAGGACGAAATTAGTAAGCATATTAAAGGTCTTAAAATAAGGAAAGCACCAGGTAGGGACACCATCAGCAGCAAAGCTCTTAAATGCTTTTCTGCACCGTTAGTATCTCTTTTGGTCGCAATTTTTAATGCGTGCATCCAAAATTGTTATTTTCCTACAGCTTGGAAGGAAGCTGTAGTTATAGGCATTCCTAAGCCGGGGAAACCACGCGACCTCCCCGCCAGCTACAGACCAATAAGTCTCTTGAGCGTCCTAGGCAAATTATTCGAAAAAACGCTCAAAACGCGCCTAAGCGATCAACTCATCGGCAAAGGCCTTATAATAAATGAACAATTCGGCTTTAGACCTCATCATTCTTGCCCACAACAAGCCCTCCGACTTGTAGAACACATCTCGGAGGGCTTCAAGGTGAAAAGAAAGACAGTGGCGGTCTTCTTTGACGTAGCTAAGGCCTTTGATAGGGTTTGGCACGCAGGACTCATACACAAGCTCTATCAACTCGAGCTACCAGATCGTCTTGTATTAATAATCCACCATTATATTAGTAATCGCCACTTCTCTTTCAGACTAGACAATACGTACTCGTCAATGAGACCCATCAGAGCTGGAGTACCTCAAGGCTCCACGCTCTCCCCACTGCTGTAGTCCGCGTATATAAACGATATACCGCGACCGTCGTCAGGCGTCCAACTCGCGTTGTTTGCAGACGACACTGCACTCTACCTCAGGTCAAATAGCATAGGCAATATTCTCCCGAGGTTACAGAGAGCTATTGATGAGCTGACGCAATGGCTCCGCCTCTGGAGAATCGACGTCAACCCCGATAAGTCAGCAGCGATCTATTTTAATTACAGCTCTCGTAAGTTAAAAAATCCGGTACCTTTTGATACCCCCCACCTACGCATCTTAAATCAGCCTATTCCGTGGCAACATAAGTACAAATACTTAGGCATCACGATCGATAAGCATCTCCATTTTAGAGATCATATCGCTCGTGTTAAAACGATCATTCTACCTGTCCCGATTGAACGGCATGATAGGTAGAAAAGTAAAATGTCGTTACGTAATAAACGAACGATATATATAATGTGTATCAGGCCTGTCATGACTTACGCGAGTTTTGCTCATGCACGACCTGATATACTATATGATCTGCAAATAGTGCAGAATAAATTTTGTAGAGAGCAGCTGACGCACCATGGTACGTCAAAACTCTACACTTCATCGGGATATAGAACTTCCAACAATTTCCAAGTTTATGAGGGACGCATCAGGCGTCTTTTCGATATAGCGGTAACCATCCGAACCCCTATTAGTAGAGGCCGTTTCATACGAGCCACCTCCTCCATATCATTTCTGCAGAGACCACGGGTGTCCTGATAGATCCACCCGACGAACTCACCATCGAGGTGGAAAAATTAATAGAACTAAATAAGATGGTTACTGACTAGGAGTAGGGACTAACCCAACAACTACGACCGTTAAGGTCATCAATCCGGGCGTCTCCCCGCGCCCCCGGAGTCCCTTTTGAAGTTACAGCCGTGCTGTGAACCGTGACCTCTATGCCGAGGTGTCTACTTAAAAGACACCCATAGGGCAGTCACGCGCCGACGGCATCACCATGTCGTAAAGGCCGCAGATGAAGCGTCACAGCGTTTTGCTTGCGCCACCGCAGCTGAAGTTGTTTCGGAGGTTTTTAGTCTGTGAGAGTCGGACACCTGTGTGCCCGGGCATGGACGGCCTTAATGGGTTTTCCCTCCTTCCCCATCCCTCTCGCAAAGGAAAACTATAAAAAAAGTCGCCGCCTCACACCACAGTCCCCTGTAACCGATCGTATCGCACGCTTTAGTGCTTCTACTCCGCAGCGCTCGGTGAGTAGTAACCGCGGATTCGTGTGATATTTGTGTGTTATGCTGCGTATAGCGTATTGTAAGTAGATAGTCGGTCATGGCGCACGAAGCAGACGGCTCGTAAATCGACCGGCGGTAAGGCGCCACGTAAACAGCTCGCGACGAAGGCCGCCCGCAAAAGCGCACCGGCCACCGGCGGCGTGAAAACTCACCGCTGGGCGGGAACTGTCGCCCTTCGCGAGATCCGTCGCTATCAGAAGAGCACGGCTGTTGATTCGTAAGCTGCCATTTCAGCGACTCGTTCGCGAATAGCGCAAGACTTCAAGACCGACCTGCGGTTCCAGAGCTCCGCCGTGATGGCCCTCAGGAGGCTAGCGGGCGTACCTGGTCGGTCTCTTCGAAGATACGAATCTGTGCGCGATACACGCCAAACGCGCCATCATGCCGAAGGACATATCGCCGTCGCATCCGTGGCGAGCGCGCCTAACGAGCGCTTGAGTTTGCACGCACGACACGGTCGCGGTTCGACATACATTACATTACTACTTTGTGTGTCCGTGTCCGTGTCGTTGTCGCGCGCGCGTTTCCCCTTAAAACGAACGCATAAAACGGCCCTTTTCGGAACGCTGTTGTCGTAAATTGTTTCTATCTATACTACGTTACTACGTTACTCGATCGATCGATCGAAGCCTATAAATTTGCCACATCAGACATAATAGATAGGCTAGGCATTGTTGGACGACTACTGTTTGTTTGTTATATCGTCGTATGTATCTATCTATTTTTATTTGTTCTTCATATTGCATATTTAAATGCATCATCATCATCGATCCTCCATAAACACTAAATAAAAAAATCGATCGATTAATCGATTTTTTTTTTATATAATTTATCGATATTAAGTAAATTATATTTGACTACACTATACAAAACTAGAGAATTCATCGATCGATCGTATGGCGCTGGCGTAGCACCTACAGCTCCCTCCCCGCTCCCGCGCAGACATTTTCTGGTGGGGCAAAATATCCGAGGACATAAAATGGAGTGAGGGATACTCGGTTCGCGTTCAGTTCTCGTCGGATCGTCGCCGTAATCGGTCGAGGATAGATAGTATTATAGTATACGTGCGGTCGAACGGGGTTTATTTTGTGTTCATTAACGTAGCGACAGCAGCAACAGCAAGATGACGGGCCGTGGAAAGGAGGCAAGGGACTCGGAAAGGTGGAGCGAAGCGTCTGGGAAAGTGCTCCGCGATAACATCCAGGGCATCACAAACCCGGCTATCCGTCGTCTCGCTCGCAGGGGGCGTGAAACATATCCGGTCTGATTTACGAAGAGACGCGCGGGTGCTGAAAGTGTTCCTCGAGAACGTGATCCGTGACGCGGTCACCTACACCGAGCACGCGAAAGGAAGACCGTCACCGCTATGGACGTCGTTTACGCGCTGAAACGTCAGGGGCGCACCCTCTACGGGTTCGGCGGTTAAACGGCCCGGCCCGCGACGAATCTACGAATCTACGAGTCTACGAGTCTCGTCTCCCTCGCCTCGCTCGCGGATCAGATGGAAAAGGCCCTTTCAGGGCCACAAAACATTCACTTATATATAATGATTGTTTCTTTACGACATTGTCTCTCTTCTCTCCCTCTCGACGGACTGTCGAGTCGAGCGCAATTATTTTATTTTATTTTATTTATTTTTTTTTAAAGTTAGGTCTTCGAAGGTTAGGTTAAACCGAGTTAGGTTCGATGGAGTCGGGTTAAATTTCTCCATTTATTGTATCAAAATAGTCACTCACTCACTCACTCACTCACTCGCTCGATTTGTCATTCATTCGAATCGACCGCACGTGTACTATCGTAACAATCTCCCGAAACAAAGAAATAAGAATGAAAATATAGTATTGTTATTGCTACTCCTCGGGCAATATCCGATCTATCGGACTTGAAGTTTCTTTCCTCTCCCGTTTCCCGTTGCGCTGCCGCATCCGCTGCAACCGGCGGAGAGTATTAACGACCATCGAAGATTTCAGTAGTATCGTAATTAATGTTATTTATATTTATATATATATATAGTTATAGTAAGCAGTTAAAATGGAAAACGAATCTATCTAAGTATCCACTACTCGTACGTACATGATGTGAAGGCTCGATCGAGATTGTCGAGCACGAGCGTATTCCGAGTTTTATTTTATTATTTTTTTTTAATTATTATTATTTTTTTTATTTTTTATTATTCATTTATTTATTCACTTACTTACTCTACGCGACTATTTCGAATAGTGTCGTTCGCCACGTTCGGCCCACTTCTCGGGCGGTTAGGTTCGGTTAGTGGAATAGCAAGGCGAGTGAACGTCTACGGGCGTCGGTCCGATGGATCTGTGTGTTTTACCTAGTCCGATTTCGGACCTCTCGAAACGAACAGAGTCTCACGTTAGCCTCGCGACGCGTGCGGTCGACGATGGAACGTTATCGTGGCCGTCTATCGAGAGGGTCACGATGGCGCCGAACGATTTGTAAAATTGAAAATTAACTAAATTAAAGCGAAGCACCGGCGTCGCAACGACGTCAGCCGGACTTTCGTGCGTTCGATACGGTATATAGCGGCGTCCCTCGTCCTTTATCGGAACGCGACGATAGAGCGACTCAAACCGAATCGTAATTTCTACTTCGGACCGCGACATCGATCCCGGATAAGGTTCGAATCGTTAAAAGCCGAGAGGGTCAAGTGAAAAGTTGTAACAACGTCGACGAGAAACGATCCGTCGGCCGCGAGGCGCTCATTACGGTATATCCGACCGTTCGCGAGGTGGTCGATAGTGGCGCCTCACGTTTCGCGTACCTCGCGTTCGTTCGAATCTGCATTCGCCGCGTTCCGTTCGTTTGTGAAAATAATAATTGTACTTTTACAATTCTAGTTGGTTGTTCGTAAGTCAGTCAGTCAGTCAGTCAATAAGACAGATATAAAGTGTTGTTGTTATTGTTGTGCGTGGGTTAAATAAATAAGTGATATTGTGGTGATTTCTTGTCGGTGTTCTCCACTCCACCTTCGACAATGGCCGATACCGCAGTCGCATCCGAAGCACCGGCGCCGACGACTCCCGCCGCCGCGGCGAAGAAACCGAAGGCTACCGCGGTCGGTGGCGGCGGCGGTGTCGTCAAACCGAAGGCGAAACCGACGCATCCGAAGACTTCCGAGATGGTCAACAACGCGATCAGGGAGCTGAAGGAGCGCAGCGGTTCTTCTCTGCAGGCCATCAAAAATATATCGCCGCCCAATACAAGGTAGACGCCGAGAAGCGCGCTTTCATAAGGAAATATCTGAAAAGCGCAGTCGAATCCGGAACTTTGATACAGACGAAGGGTAAGGGCGCGTCCGGTTCGTTCAAGCTCGAGTCTAAGTCATCTTCCGGTTCGAAAAGTCCTCCGGCGGCGGCGGCGGCGGTGGGAGCGGTGGAGTCGCCGTAGGCGAGCAGGCAGGCGAAACGAGCCGGCTCTAAGTCTGCGTCCTCCGCCGCTTCGTCGAGAGCCGGCGGCGGCGGCAAGAAGGCTCCGCCGCCGCGATCGCCTCTTCCGGCGCCGCGGCGGGCAAAGGAAAAGCGCGGCCGCCGCGGCCGGTTCTCCGACGACGAAATCTAAAGCGCCGACCCAAAGAGAAGAAGGCCGCCGCCGCCGCCGCGGCCAGCGGCTGCCGCCTCCGCCGCCGAAGAAGAAGCCCGCCGCCTCCGCCGCGGCGAAGGCGAAGGCGGCCAAGAAGGGCGGCGTAGCGCCGAAGGCGAAGAAGACCGCCAAACCGCCGACTAAAACCAAAGCTCCGAAGCCGAAGAAGGGCGACGCCGAAGGCGAAACCACCGCCGAAGAAGGCCGCCGAAAGAAGTAATATAATAATGTGACGTTCGATGTCGACGACGGTTTCGACTTCGAGAGAACGTTATATTACTACCGCCGCCGCCGCCTTATCTGTTGCGACTGACAACAACCAAAAGCCTTTTCAGGGCTATCACATGCCTCCGAGATGCGTATGCCTATGGTTTCTGACGACTGCCTACACCCACCTAATCGATCGATTATTTATTACTTAATAAATAAATATATAATTAATTATCTACCTCTTTCCCTACGAAATATCGATAATATACTACTAGTATTTATAAAACTCGTCTCACTTGTAATTCCCCGAAATGATAGCAAAATAAATAAATTGTTACGTTTGTTCCCTGTCGACACATGTCGATTCGATCGATCGATATTATCGATTTCGGTTCGCGAGTAGAGTTTCCGACTGTGTATGTCTGTCGACACGTCCGATCCTCTCTAAAGATGACGCGGAGATGATACACACATATTTATTTATTTATTCATTCAACATCGCCGTCGCCGTCGCCGTCGTCTCGTTCGGAGCCGTGTCGCAGGAATGGCTCCTCCTCCCGCTCCCGCTCCGCTCCTCCCGCTGCCGCCGCGCGGGGCTCCGCCGACTGCCCGACTGTCAGAATGCTGCCGCTCGCTGCTGTCACTCGCTCTAGGGATGTCCGTACATATTTATAATAAATATATCGATATCGATGAACGATATATTTTTTTTTTTTCCATTTATCTATCTATCAAATGGAAATATTGTCGTCAGACGGTCGATACGAGTCAAAACAGAGTTCAGAGATAGAAAATTTTTTTTTTCATCATCGATATCTCTTGCCGCCGACCGGCCCATACGTACCCGCGCATCGCACCGCACTCCCCGTGCGTAGCCCCATCCGTAGCCGTTGCGCGCGCGTGAACCCTCCGCTCGGCGAACGTGAATCAGTATAAAGACCGTTTTATCGTAATTCACGCTGAAACTACACATTCATTCATTGTCGTTAACGCGCGCGCGCGTGGTGTATATAGTTTTATTCAGTGTCGTTGTTGTCGTTCGACTCGCTCTCGAACTATGTCCGGCCGTGGAAAGGTGGTAAAGTGAAGGGAAAGGCGAAGTCGCGTTCGAATCGAGCCGGTCTTCAATTCCCCGTCGGCCGTATTCATAGCTGCTGCGCAAGGGTAACTATGCGGAGCGCGTCGGCGCCGGTGCTCCCGTCTACCTGGCCGCCGTTATGGAATATCTCGCCGCCGAGGTGCTCGAGTTGGCCGGTAACGCGGCGCGCGACAACAAGAAGACCAGGATCATCCCTAGACATCTTCAGCTCGCGATACGCAACGACGAGGAGCTGAACAAGCTCCTTAGCGGCGTGACGATCGCCCAGGGAGGCGTACTGCCGAACATTCAGGCGGTATTGCTGCCGAAGAAGACCGAAAAGAAGGCGTAAGCCACAGTCTGCCGTAGCGTACGCTGACTCTGAGAAACGGCCCTTTTCAGGGCCACAATATTGTTCGTTTGAGAACGAGTTTCGCATACCGGCATCATCGTCGACACCTGTCGATATTATTACACTTTAGTAAGACAAACAACACAAATTAATTTATTAATTAACCTTGATCATTTATGTATATCTCTATCCTAATAACGCTTGTCGCTTGCAGCAGGGGCGAACATTATCGAACTAAGTCTACATTCTTCTTCCCGCTTAGTCGTGATCGAAATAACTAACTACTACTTGTTCGATTTCGATAAAACAAGCCATAAAATAAATAAAGATAAAGCGACTTAGCGATAGGTGCAGAGAGTCTTGCAATGCTTTTGCCTTGCTCTTTGCCTCTTTGCTGTCAAAACGATGATTATTAATTAATAATTATATATTAATCGTCTCTATTGGGCGGCGGCCATAAATTAGTAAACAATTTATATTACAGAGAGTTATTGTCATTCAACGAGAATAATAATAGTGATAGTGATAGCGATAGCAATAGTAATAGTGATAGCGATAGTAATAGTGATAGTAATAGCAATAGCAATAGCAATATAATATAATAGCAATAGCAATATAATAGTGATAGCAATAGTAGTAGTAATAGCGATAGTAGTAATAGTAATAGCGATAGTAGTAATAGTAATAGTGATAGTAGTAATAGGCGGTATGCATCGCGTGAGGGAGGAGAGACGGTATAACTCTGACGTGAGACAGTAACGGCGCGCGCGCGCTGATGGGGAGCGAGGTAGCGATTGATGAAACGCCGCCGCCCCGCGTCTAACCGTCAAAACGGACGGTTAAACGGTTAAATTGTTCAAAATGGAGGTATACGATTGGCCGACGATAGAACCGTGGCTCGTTTAACGCCCGACGCGGCTCGCCTAAGCCGTAACTAGCGGCTTCAGCGTTTTACAATATACAATTCGTATATTACTCGCTCGCTAATCCCGCTCCGCTTACTCGTTCGTGTTAGCGTGTTCGTGTGTGCGTTAAGTAAAGTGTGTTTCTGGTAGTAGTACTATCATCATGCCGCCCAAGACTAGTGGAAGGCGGCGAAGAAGTCCGGTAAGGCTCAGAAGAACATCTCCAAATCTGACAAGAGAAGCACAAGAGGAAGGAGAGTTACGCCATCTACATCTACAAGGTGCTCAAGCAGGTCCATCCGGACACCGGTATATCTAGCAAGGCCATGTCGATCATGAACTCTTTCGTGAACGACATATTCGAGCGTATAGCCGCCGAAGCGTCTCGCCTCGCGCACTACAACAAACGTTCGACGATAACATCGAGGTGCAGACCTCTGTCCGTCTGCTGCTGCCCGGCGAGTTGGCGAAGCACGCAGTCAGCGAAGGTACGAAGGCCGTGACCAAGTACACCAGCTCTAAGTGAGCGTGAGCGCTTGCGCGCCGCTCGCCGAGGTTACGTGCCGCCGCTCTGCTCTGCTCTGCTCTGCTATGCTCGCTGCGACACATCATACCACAACAGTCGGTCAAACAAACGGCCGCCCTTTTCAGGGCCACAAATTTTATTCAACTCTGTTTCCTTGACAAACATACATACATAGATAGATAGATAGATAGATACTGTACACCTTCCGCTCGTCATCGTACACCGCAAACGAATAATTCATTCATTCCGTTCATTTATAATATCAATATCATTGTTAATTAATAACAACAATGATATAATCGCGTTAATCGATCAGCTCCCGACTATCCGTATTCGCGCGATCATCGTTTCTCCGTTTTTCGTTTTAGTGTCTTTTAGTGCGTTTATATATATATATATATATATATATATATATATATATATATATATATATATAAAAAAAAATAATAATAATAGTAATAAAAAATAATAAAAAATTAAAAAAAAAAAAAAAAAAAAAAAAAAAAATTAAAAAAATTAATAAAAAAAAATAATATATACATAACGCCCTAATAAGACAGCCTCATTTAGGGTAGGTATCGATCGAAAAGGAAAATGGAAATTCTAACGAGAAAATCCATAGGACCGGCAAGATAATAAGGTGGGGATCGACGGACGGACGGACGGATGGAGGAGGAGGCGTAGATTATAAATTTGATCGTATGCGGTCGCCGCCTCACACCATACAGTCCCTGTAACCGATCGTATCGCACGCTTTAGTAACTTCTACTCCGCAGCGCCTGGTGAGTAGTAACCGCGGATTCGTGTGTGATATTTGTGTGTGCTGCGTATAGCGTATTGTAAGTAGATAGTCGGTCATGGCCCGCACGAAGCAGACGGCTCGTAAATCGACCGGCGGTAAGGCGCCACGTAAACAGCTCGCGACGAAGGCCGCCCGCAAAAGCGCACCGGCCACCGGCGGCGTGAAGAAGCCCACCGCTACAGGCCGGGAACTGTCGCCCCGCGAGATCCGTCGCTATCAGAAGAGCACGGAGCTGTTGATTCGTAAG
Organism: Eumeta japonica; assembly: GCA_005406025.1. Lineage (NCBI taxonomy): Eukaryota > Metazoa > Arthropoda > Insecta > Lepidoptera > Psychidae > Eumeta > Eumeta japonica. Next base: position 20,731 of record BGZK01003658.1, read on the forward strand.
CTGCCAGCGACTCGTTCGCGAGATAGCGCAAGACTTCAAGACCGACCTGCGGTTCCAGAGCTCCGCCGTGATGGCCCTCCAGGAGGCTAGCGAGGCGTACCTGGTCGGTCTCTTCGAAGATACGAATCTGTGCGCGATACACGCCAAACGCGTCACCATCATGCCGAAGGACATACAGCTCGCCCGTCGCATCCGTGGCGAGCGCGCCTAAGCGAGCGCTTGAGTTTGCACACACGACACGGTCGCGGTTCGACATTACATTACATTACTACTTTGTGTGTGTCCGTGTCCGTGTCGTTGTCGTGCGCGCGCGTTTCCCTTAAAACGAACGCATAAAACGGCCCTTTTCAGGGCCACAGCTGTTGTCGTAAATTGTTTCTATCTATACTACGTTACTACGTACTCGATCGATCGATCGAAGCCTATATTAAATTTGCCACATCAGACATAATAGATAGGCTAGGCATTGTTGGACAACTACTGTTTGTTTGTTATATCGTCGTATGTATCTATCTATTTTTATTTCTTCATATTGCATATTTAAATGCATCATCATCATCGATCACTCCATAAACACTAAATAAAAAAAATCGATCGATTAATCGATTTTTTCATTTTTATATAATTATCGATATTAAGTAAATTATATTTGACTACACTATACAAAACTAGAAATTCATCGATCGAATCGTATGGCGCTGGCGTAGCACCTACAGCTCCCCGCTCCCCGCTCCCCGCAGACATTTTCTGGTGGGGCAAAATATCCGGGACATAAAA
>BGZK01003659.1:0-21502 GCA_005406025.1 Eumeta japonica
TATTTTAGTTGTATTTGTGATCGCCTAAGAGTTTTTTATGACTCATTGTTTAGACCTATTTTCAATCACTTACGATAAAAATCAGAGTTGGAATCGTTTTTTCATCATCTAGATGATCAAAATATTATTCATATGTATATATATAACATCATAACAGTCATATTTCAAATATCTGTATGATCTATTTTTGATTCTTTTATGTTTTACTATTGTATTTTAAATAAATTAGTTTTTAAGCTTCACAGAAAATCATTTTCGAGTATTTTTTCAAGCGCATAAGTGATTAGTCACTTTTTAATCGCCAAAAGTACTCGAAGAAGACTTAGGTGATTTTTGGTAAAACAATCTTCCAAATTTTAGTAATAACACACATTTGTATATGTGCATGCAAAATTGGAGCTACATAAAAAAAAGAAATTGGAATGCTATAAATAAGAATAAGGTGCGACCTAATGTGTAAATATATGTAAACAATTAACTAAACAATTCTTTTGCATTTTTTGTTTGTTTTCACAATTGCTTTGCAATTAACGCTACAAATACAATTAACTTGATTTAATTGAGCGGTTAAACGAATTCAGTGCACTCCGGTAAGCAGCACCATTTTCGCATTAAAGAAAGGCCTATAACAGCCAAGAAATTTACATTTACTCAGTTATGATTAAATTGCACATAATCATATTATAATAATTTCATACAATCAAAGCTAATTTAGTTAAACTGATGTTTTTTTTTTACTTTTCTTTAAAATTCTTCCATTTTTCTTTTACTTTTCAAATGTTAAATTTATTTTGTTCATGCAGGTTGTGTGTTTTTGTTATGTTAAGAGATGAAACAAAAGCAACACATGTTAACAAAACAGGAAATACAAAACCAGAACAAACAAAAAAAAAAATAGTATAAGTATAGATATAGGTCAATGTAAACACAATATTAAAAATATGTGAAACTTATAGACATGCAAACAAATTGACAAACGTTTAAGCAGTTTATATTTCTTGTTTTTTATAAATGGTCTAACTAAATCTGGTTAAATTTCAATTAACAGCTACTTTATTAAAAATTATACACTTAAAGAAAATATGAAAAAGTTTAATTGCAATTCATAAATTTGATCAAATAAACAAAAATTTTAAGCCGAGCATAAAAATGCCTACAAACAACTTGATTATAAATGCAAACTAAATTCTCATTTCTCAGTCGTAAAGCAGCTCTGGGCTGAAGTTTTCAGCTCTCGCGTCATCGTAATTATTTCTTAAGTGCGTTCAGGCTTGTTTTTGTTGTTTGGCCTTCGAGAGTTTTGCGTCTCACTCGCACTGGTTGATTGATCTGCCTCAATTAACTGTATCGTTAGCGGTTATTTTGAGGAATTTCGCTGTCAACCACGTTGTTGACACTTCCTATGTGAGGGCGTAGGTCGTACAGGAATCTGTAGATATTCTGTTAATACCATCTTGGGCATATGGTCTCAGCTACTCGGCCCATATTGTGCATATATACTTTGCAAATTTACTTTGTAAAGCATAATTAAATAAATAAATAAATCCTCATATGTAAAGCTGCGGTCACATTTAACAAATATTTGCCCAAAAAAGCGGCACCACTACTTTCTTGTTGTCTGTTTATTTCGGGCAAAAGCAGTAGTATAAAGAAGTCAGAATGCACTTACGTATGGCCCAACACATTAACGAAAAGAAAAAATATAAAAGGCACGAGCATTTAATTTCAAATCAAAATAATTTAAAATTTTGTTTGTCCAATAATAAATAGAAAATTTGTAAACAATTTGATTTGTTTGCTTGTACAAACAAACAAAATTTGTATTAAAATTTTATATTTATATTTTGCGGCAAACAATAATTCAAATCATTAAATTTAGTATTTCTACGTATTTCGCTTTTTTATTTTGTTTTTATTTTCACTGATTGAGTACACATGTGCGTCAATGCATTTTGATACATTTTTATGTTTGCATGCGCACGAAATAAGAGGTAATACGTAAGTAAGGGTCTCGTTTTTTTGATCAAGTATTTGTCAAATGTGACCGCAGCTTACCAAAACGCAGGTTATTCATTATCAGGTGACCCATTTTGGTCATATATTAATCAGCTGATTTGCACCAAACTGTCATTTACCTTGTATTGCGTTTGACAATACAAGATCCAAAATTGTTCAACAACAGTTGAAGTGTATGAACCCGAACTAGAAACAGTTAATAACAAGAACAAAATGCATGTATATATACAAGATATGTAAAGGACAAATGTAAATAGTTCTATCTATTATTTTTGAATAAATAATTTCAAACGTTCACACATACAAATGCATGTGCTTGCAATTTTTGGTAAAATGATGTGCCTTTTCAATACTTTTTTATTTTTTTGGTTTTATCATTTTCCTACCAAAATTATCTTTTTTTTAAATTGTTTTTGTCATGCTCTTCTATTGCAATAAATCTGCTTTATCTAAATAAATTAATAAACAATACGAGTATGTATGTATGTATGTATATAAGCAAACATTTTGTATTACATATATTTCTACATAAAAACCATCGGTATGTATGTACATATGCATGCATTCAACTAAGACCTTTCATTTTCCTCCGACTTTTCTCTTTCTTTGGATGGATTCTTCTCGGTGTCAGTGACCTTAATAATCGTATTGTTTGCTAATCAAAGTAACGAAATGAATTACAGCAAAACTGAACGTGACATAATTCTTTAGAAGAATGCCTGAAATTTGTTTACTCACATTTTAACAAAATTACAAAAAAGAGGAAAAATTAAAAATGTGCACAAAGAAAATCTAAATAAAGTAAAGAAAAAAAAAACTTAAAGCAAAACATGGTACATAAAAGAGGTTTGGACGATTTAAAGCATATAAATAATTGTAGCTCTTGTTCATAAACAGTGATGACCAAAACTTAAGCTGGCTATTTTTTTTTTTTATTTTTCTTTTTATGATTTATTTTCAATGTTAATTTCATAACACACTTTTGCAAATATGAAACGGGTTTTCATTTCTAGTTTCAATGAAACTTTTCTATGAATGGCTCACTTTGTGTTATCAGTTCGACGTGAATGACGATTATTTAATGTGCAGATGTAAATTTGATTTGCGTCAGGGCCTAACCTAAAAAATGACAATCAAGGCAAATTCATTGTAAGGTGGATACATCGGTGAATTCGGGCGAATTTATTGTCAACTCTCTCTACCCAAATTGTCAAATTTTGTTCATAAATGGTTGGTTTGTTTAAAATTTTCCAATAGCTAATTTTGACAATTGGGGTATACGCCCTGTTCCTAGTTGTTCTTTCTTTTGTTGTGTTGTTGCAGGGATGCATATACCTTATTCTGAATTTACCTGCATGTCAACAAAAAGTATTAAAAACTATTTGTTTAAATTTTGTTTACCGTTTAAAAGAAAAGTCAAATCAATTCCTGTTTTTAAAAAATTGAGCACAAATCGTTGAAAATTACAATTGAATTTTATCTGAGCTCAATTTGATAGCGAAACTATTTGATTTTGTACGTTTTAAAATAATAGCAGAAAACTTTTCTTTTCAAATGTCATTACATAACATCGCTTCTTGATTGTGTGTGTGTGTGTGTGTGTGTGTGTGTGTAAATACATGCTTATCCCCAATATTGCGAGGCTCAGCCAAAGATTGCATGAGACAAAATACTAGGGTGGTACAGTGGCTCCTCATCGTGGTCATGGATAACTAAGAGCGCAGGAGAATCCATGAAAGTTCAACAACTTATTGTGTCTCGCTGCAGGAGGGGTCAAGTATAAGACCCTAATAACCATTCTCGCCAATATTTTTTCCTAAACATACCGTTCCTGTACTTATTCTTAACGTGGCGCCATACAAAAATATAAATACAACTATCACCCCCGCATTACATCATTTAACCAAGGAGTACCTCTTCTAGAGTTAAATGTGTGATTAATTCCCACTTACATTTTTTTACACATTTTTTCTACAGACACCAACCTTTTATATCTCTTAGTTTAAAATTTGTATTAAATATCTTGCTGAGACTTCTTTATAAAGAAGAATTGCCATCAGAGGTTTTTAATAACCGCCTTTGTTTCCTACAAAATAATAAAAACTAAGCGCTTGATTGATTTAATCATTTATTTAGTTTGACTACTACAACATTTAATTATTTATAATTATTTAAATTTTAGCTAAATTGTATTTTTCGATTACTTTTTATTGAGGTTTAAGTTCATTTTTATAAATTTTTACTGACACAATAGATATTACTTTATAAAACGAGAAATCAACATTAGCTGGTATACAGGTAGCTGTTTCACATCCAACACGACAATTATCATAATCATAGAAGTCGATATTCTGCTCTTTACAATGCCAATTGCATTTAATTGCAAGCTAACAATAATTCAATAACTAATTGTATCATAACACAGTGCAAAATGGAATAAAATAAACATATACAGACTTCACTATGTGATAAACGACAAAAAAAAAGATTCAGCCAAATACGAGGCTGGCTCGCACATGAAGGGTTCTGTACTTACTTATAGTGTTTATATAGAGAACTTACATTGTTGTCTGTAGTTCTTATTGTTGTGGACAAGTGCTACAACTTTGCCTCAGAAAGTAAACAAAATTTCGATCGGTTTGTAAGATATGAGCCTGAGAAAAATATCAGTTTTGTAAAATGGCACCAAGGCCCAAAATCTTTCAGACTCTTAAAAAGTCCTTGACCCAGGACAAAACAAAAGACTTTTTGGTCCATAAATGACTAAGATTTCAGTAGTACTTTTTAATGTAATACTGTTATAGAAATAATTATTATGAAGACAATGCTGAAAGTAGTACTTGACTTATGCTGGCACAGAACCGAACAAATCATAACTGGTTTGGTTTTCATTTTAACCTTAAGGTGAAATATGTTTGTATGCACTTTAATATCAACTCATTATTTTGATTAAAAACTAAGCAAATGCTTATTAACTTGAATTTTCTCAGTTGGCAAACTTTAATTCAGTACTTTCATATGTATGTATATGTAATTTTTGCGCATATTTATTAAATGCTTAAAATTAAATATGTGCTGAAACTCCGAGCCTGGTTATAACTAAATATAATAAGTTTATTAATGCGTTTCTTTGAAGTGTGTTGTATAAACCTAATAAACATAATAATAGCCTTCTTAAATTATGTATATTTACGCATACATGCACGCGCATGCATGTGTAGAAATGTAATCATGCTCAAAACTTGGAATATTGATACTGGAAAAAAGTTATTAATTCACAAATTAATTTTGTTAAAATAGCAAGGGTCAAAGCCAAAACAAGAAAACAAAAACAAACAAGCATTAAAATAACAGCAGATAAAGTTGCATAAATATTGAGGTTTAAAACAATCTTACAAAACTGTAAAACCTTAACAAAAAAAAAGAGTTTTTAAATTATAAAAACTTAATTAAACATTGAAGATTTTTATAGATAAAATGGTTTGAAATATATATATTTTTTCATTTTTCTTTTCGTGATGATAATTTGTTTTATTTTTTTATTGTCCGTTAAATGTATAACTAGATATTGTTGCAATTTTAAGTGAATAACTTTTAGGTATGTATGCATGCATGTATTTCTTTGGTATTGTGGACTTTGAGTTGACCCCATTTACACCTGCATATTAAACGTAATCGTCTGCTTTTGTTTATTGTTGGCGGTGCACTGTGGACCATTTTATTCCTCTTATTAATATTCCGCTTATTAATATTTTTCTTATATAATGCTGCAAAAACACATTTCATTGTTTTGTATAAAACAGCAGACTATTAAGCAAAAAGAAAAAAAAATAAACGAAGCGTACACTAGAATTCCTATCAAAGCTAAAATAAAGGAAATCTCTATTGTTACCCACTGTGTGACCAAGTACTATCGTGTTTTAAATCCTCCTTTTATCTTTTTCAATTTACTTATAAATATATTTCTTTGGTTAATATGTTTATGGTTAACTATTAAATAATTATCCATTATCGCTAAGCAAGTGATTGAACTTTGTTTGTATGAAGTAGTTGGTGCTAAAGAACGAACGTTCACGCTTTTTTGCAATTTATTGATTTAGCCATTAAATAATAATCTATTTATTTTTTAAATCATTCATATACAGAATGTGGTAATAAAACATTTCACGTGAATTTTAATCATTTTAATTTAAGGCGCGTCAAGAGGTTTAAAATGGTTTGATTAATACGTCTGTACTCGCGTTACAAAAGAAAAATATTTTCTCGTTAAGCAACGAAATCTCCATAAAATATTTTTTGTCTTTTTTTTGAATATTACAAATTTAGCAAATATTTACTAAAATGAAAAAGACCCCGAAAAGAAAACAAATATGTATATATTAAAAAAAAATTTAATATTTGTCAATCTTTACACACACACACAAACATCTGCAGCTTTACTCTGTCGCATTTCAAGCAGCTGTGCAGAATTCAAATTGAAATCATTTAAAATGCAAAACCCAACTAAAATGGAGTTTAAATTTAAAAGGCGGATAGACTGTTAACAATAAAAAAACATTTTTCAATGATACTGATTAAATAATACGCATGTTTTAAGGCAAATATTTGTTTAAGAATTTGTAACTTGATTTTGAATGAAGCCCCGTTTACATAGAAACGAGATGAGTTGCTTTGAATTTATATAAACTGTTAACACTTTTGCTTTAAAAACAGAAAATGAAATATAAGTACAATATAGAGAAGAAAAAAAAAAAAAAAATAGGATTTAACATCACAGCTTGGTAAAAGGGTGATTTTTTCGAAGTATCCACGAACAATTAGAAAACACTGGACAATGTATCATTTTACAAAATGCTGGTTCCTAAGACGAAGTTTCTCTTTTTGACTTTTCTTGGTAACACTGGTTAAAAACAAATAGTTACTTGTTTTAAATATAATAATCATTATAAAAACTAGCAATTGCATACTTTAGTTTTCATAATTGTCCTTTACCCTCATAAAGAGCAAATAACACAAAAAAAAAAAACAAACAAAAAATATATTACAAAATTTATATAAAAGGAAAATAAAACACGAGTGAAAGTGACTTGTTATGTTATGCACTCATACATATATAATTTATTTATTTGCTAGCTATGCCCACCGATTCGATGGCAGCATGTTTAGGGAGGGTAAACTTTGCCTAGTGATTGTTCCTAGTCTTTATAAATTAATATCCTTTGTGTCTTTTACTAAAACATGTATCTCTGTAACGAACTTTCTGCCAATCGCTGCAATTACTGCGGTAAAGATAACCTGTTCTCTGCCCACGAGTGGTTCATATGTTTTCTTGGTTTTCTCTTCTTAAACTTTCATCGCAAAATTCGCATGATAGTTTTGAAAAGCAACTAATTCTACCTTGGCACTTTTCAATCAATGAAAAAAAACAACAAGTAATTTTTTGTGTAGCGGAACTAATCTGTCAAACAAAATATAGGAAAAATGACAGTTTGATTCAAAGCAGCTGATAAGCATACGAGTCACCTTATAATGAATTCGCCTTGAGTAGCACCAATATCAGAGTTATGTAAACGGCTGTCAAAGCTAGACTAATATCTTTTGACTTGAAAGCCCCGGTTCAGACACGTCAACTTTTGTTGATCAATTTTTCTTCAATTCTCTTTTGAAATTGCTTTCATGTTCACACAGAGAAACTTGTTTCATTAATTTTCATTTACTTTTACTCTGAAAAATTCATTTGCAGTTAACTTCATGTAAGATTTCGAACGAGTTGCCCAGTACAAGCAGCTCGGTACTAAATGCCACTCTTCTTTCACCCTCTCCCACAAACACAAAAGTTGTTCTACAAAAGTTGCCGTGTGTGAACCAAGACACGCAAAGAATTGAAATTAACTTCAGTAGCAAATAATAAAGTAAATTTTGTGAAGCCAGTTGATATGTAAAGCAACAGCAACACATATAACAGTTGTGACAACATCTGAAATACCGAAAAATCATTCAAAATTTGCCACTCATTACTATTTGATTTAATAAAAATGTTAATTCCGCTAAATTGAAATAAAAGTTACATAAGAAATTTTCAAAATTTGTTTAAATACAACAACCACTCCCTGATAATTTATATTTTTAACTTAATAATAAATATTTGTTTAATATCCACTCACTGAAACGTACAAAGATGTCTGAGTATTAAAAACTTAAAAAACCTTGAAATGCCTTTAAAGGCTGTTAAATTTTGAAAAGTGAATCTAAATTGCATTTTTTTAAGTGTATATTGAATAAATAAATATATGGCGGAAGCTTATTATTAAACGATTTAAAATTTAAAATAAATTATTTATCTCTTCTTAAATGTATAAAAAATTAAAATTATTATTCTCAAAAAGAACATTTTTCTTCAGGCAAATTCTTTACAAATCAAGCCGTTTGCGCTAATCTATTTAAAAGGTATGTGGTGAAAGTTGTGTTTTGACTATTTAACGCTTTTAAGTTTGGCTAAAAAAATATGAATAATTTTAATCACAAAAAAATTAACAAGTAAAGTCACGTAGTATTCCATTGAAAAGCAATTTTGTTTTATCAAAAGCTAATAAAACAAAAAGAATCGAATATGTTTTGAAAGACTTGGATGATTTATTTAAATTGGCCACATGTTTGAATGTTGAATAGTAGAAAATAGCGAATTTTGCCACTTTTAGTTTCATTCTTTTAAGTGCTATTGTTTTATAATGACGTATGCAACGTTGCCATATGTAAATAAATATTAGTAAGCCCCGATAAATAGTTGACAAGTCACAAATGCAAAACATAAACAAATCAAGGCCAGGTGTGTGTCAAGATTTAAACCAAGCCAAATTCATTACAAGGTAAACTTAACAGCTCAGCTGACTGTCTTCTTCTTCTTCTTCTTGCAGTTGTTTTATTCTAAGTCAGTCAAAATGTTTTCCTTCGCTTAAAAATTTTCGTGCCATTTTTAATACAAATATTTTTATTAAAAATAAAAATTAAAGATTTCGTGTGAAATTTTTGATATCTTAAAATGTGAAGGGACTTTCATATATATTTGCAATGCAAATTATGCATTTTGCTTTCTTAATTTTTTGTTTGTTGTCAATACATTTGCAACAGCAAACAGCTGAGCCATCTGGGCGAATTTAGATTTTAACATTCTAAGGAAAAATTTGCAACAGCAGAAACATAAGTTTTCAGTACAAATTAGCTTGCATTTACCTCATAATTAATTCGTCTGGCTTTAAGCGTAGCTCAAGAACATTAAATGATTTCAGGCAAGAAAAGAATAATATTACCTAGGGCGAATTCACTACAAGGTGATATCTTCCATACAACAAAAAAATAACAAGTAATTTTTTGTATGGCAGAATTAATCTGTCAAAGGAAATACAAGGAAAAGGTAGTTTGGTTTAAGCCAGCTGATAAACATATGGGCTCGCCTTGGTGTTACCCAAACGGTGAAATTTTGTGCAAATTTGGGATTGTAATGGATACCCTAAAGCGAATTCATTACCAAGTGACTGTTTTAGAGCATATGATGATCAGCTGTTTCACTTTAGTTAACACCCAATCATCAGTTTGTAGCTTTGAGCCCTTTTAAACTTGCCATCTATGATATGGAGCAATTTTGCTTTATTGGAAAAATTATTTTTATGCTATTCGATTCGAAAGAGTACAAGTTTAAAAGCTTGTTGAAACAAAATCAGTTACCTTATATGCCAGCTCTGTTTAAAACCAGCCTTTGCTGCAATAGTGTCCTATCTATGGCAATCCTATACATATATAAAACCAATTTCGCCAAATATCAGATCCACTGAGGAAGCTATTCAGCTATTTTAACGATATATATGTATGACTTTATCGATTTTTCTTCGAACATTTATATCAACAAATATTATATTATTATGTTTTTGTATCAGTAATGACATTAATTGTATAGAAGTTGAATGCCTTCATTGTCATATTACAATTATTAATGTAGTCTGTAAGCATTTATCCATAAAATAAATTTAAAAAATAATCATATAATAATAAAATTTTAAAACCATTTTCAGTCCAGGGTGTTTTTAATTATAATTGTCTTGTAGCAGACGCTGTAAGAGATTCAAGATCAGTCTAATTCTAAATATTCTCGCGGAATTTCTACCCAATAGGAAAACTCTTCTAGAGAAAAGTATATATATATTTTTTGGAGTAAAGACTTTAACAAAAAGCATCATATCGCATTTTAAAGTCAGATATCTTACTTTTTGGTACGAATTCTTTATATTTGTTGTGTTTTTGTTAAGCGTAAAAATGTTGGAATTTGTATTTAAAATTGGCCTGCATATAATTATGACTGCGTTTATACGCAGAACTTTCGCACAAGTGAAAATACTGCAAATAGGTAATTAATAGCCATAAATGTTAAATTATATGTATATGTTTTAGTAATACTAATACTATATACAAAATATTTTCATTAATATCAGTGCAAATATTAGCAATTGTCCAGCAATAGTCTGTTAATTTTAACAGATTTAGTAAAACAACCCTGTAAAATAACATTGTGATCATTAACATGCACTTCGTTCTTTCTTTTCCCACAAGTGAAAATATTGCAAATAGTTGATTATAATGCATAAACAGTGAATTAGGTGCTACAAATGGTTTCTTCTGCAGAAAAAGAAGTGATGTGTATTTAAAATATTTAAACTGCGTATAAAGGCAGTAACTAGTTATTAGACAAAGGCGGGCCAAAAGTGAACAATGTTTTATGGATTTTGACAAATTTTAATTAATTGCCTGTTCAGTTTTACAGAGAATTTATTTTCCTAAATTTACATCATTTAACGTATGAATTTTTATTTTCATTTAGGCTGGATTTTGTGTATTTTTTTCATTCAATATCAATGTAAATCAATCATTTCAATACTGAACAAAAAATAAAAATTATGATAAGTATGATGTGCAATATGTGTGTGCATATTTTAAAACAACAAATTATTTTTGGACTCAATAAACTTTTTTTTTGATTTCAGTTGTTTCTGGTGTTGGTTGATGTTGTTGTCGTTGTTGGTACTTTTGTTTTCACTGTTTGTTAAAAATCAAGTCAAACAGTATGACTGGTTGACCCACTTCCATTTAACGGTTTAATTTTTGTTAATTTTTTTCTTCTTCTTCTTTTAAAACCTCTTTTTATTTTAAGCTCCTTCTGGCTCAGTTTACAAAAGATACTGATATACCAAAAATTTAAAAAAATCAAAAAAAAGCTGGCTGGCCACTTTTACTTACATTTGTTTAAACGTAGTTTTCGTTTTCTTATATAAAAAAAATTAATATATTTGTGTTGTATCTTTGCAAAGCAAATAATATATTATGATTTATTTTATAACAAAATTTCAAAGACAACACATGTTGTTTTCATTTTATTTTTACTTTATCACAACTTTTTCATTTCTTTGGGTTTTAGACAAAAAAAACTCACTGAAATTTTATTTCCGATTCTTGTTGAAAAAAACCAAAACGCAAAAATTTCTCCGTCAGTCGTTTACTCACAGAACAAAATATCCACATCAAAATTTAAATTATAATCAAAGAAATAAACTTACAAAAAATAAATGCCATAAAATCATAAAGAAATTTAAATATGTTTTCACTTTCTCATATATATTTTTTTTGTTTTGTGTGTTTTAGCAGGTATTGCATACAGTTCACACAAATACACTAACACTGTTTTAGCTTAAAAAGAAATATGAAGAAATAATTTTTCTTACGACCAAAAATATCAAACGACACTTTTTTTTTAATTCAGATGACAGAGAAAAATTTCTTCAATTTACGCTTCTCGTGACGACGCGACGCATGCGTATTTATACTTCGTTTTAGTTTTTTTTTTTTTTCTCAAAATGTTTTGTGTTTTCGTTCGCAGACCGACGCAAACGGCTGCAAATAAATTTAAAGAAGCGTTTTTGCCGGTCGAAATACAACTAAAATATTTTCTACTTTCAAGAAATATTTTTGTAAGCCATTTGAGCCAACAAGAGATGTGGGGAAACGTCAACCGCAGCTGCGGCAGCATAAATGTGGCTTTAAGTAAAAGTACACCACCATGAAAATAAGCGAACGAGCATAAAAGAAATTGTTAGTATGTATTGACAAGAAAAATAAAAGACATATGTATATGTGTAAGCTTAAGTTATTGATATTTAATCTCTTCTGTTTATCTCAAATTGTGATATGTACTCAATAATGCTTCATTATTCACCATTAAGTCTATACCATTCATTAATAGCCATAGTAATAACTGGGGCAAGTATGAGCATGCAAATGCATGATTGTAGTTGTTAACTCAAAGTAAATGCTACTTAAAAATGCATAAATTCAGACGAGAGTAGGCTTAGCTTCAACTCTAAGCAATTTGCAGGCTTTTTAGAAAAGACAGGCAAAGAGAAAGCAAAAACAATATGGCATCCCATCTCTGGCCTGCAAACCATCCGCAGTAAAAGTTGTTCTTAAGCATTGAACATACGACACAGCAAGCTGCAGCCTACCACCAGTCAATAATAAGCTACACGTGTTTTATGGTAGCTGTCATTCTGACGTGAGCGTTGCTACATGGCAACAAGTTAAACCTATTTCTATTTCTTTATTTTTTGATGACAAAACAATTTAGTGTTTTAATCTAATGAAAAGTATTAAGTAAATTATTGTTTTAAAGCAAATTAGTGTAAATAATAATAAATACATTTATTAAAGAAAAATTTACTATGGTTTTGCGCAATTTGCCCAAAATAATTAAGTAGCTGACTTTTTGGCTACAAATATAGTTGGCTACCGTGGTTTAGTAATTCATTTGCTTTAAGCTTAAGCAAAATAAATTTTAATTAACTGCCTACTATCTGTCATTTATGGAAATTTTCATACAAGAAAAAAACAAAGCAGCATCAAAATTAGCACAAGAATTGTATATTTATTAAGCTCCTTCTCTCCTACAAACTTGATCTGGCTAAAGTTAGTGTTACTTTATATTTAATTTCTGTTTTTAATTCATGCGGCGCTAAAAAAATTTTCAGCCATATCTTTCAAGTTTAAATAAATTTCAAGTACATATTTAATGGAACCAGCCTAAATAATAAAATCATTTTTATTAATACCGCATGTACAAACTTACAAAAATGCCATTTAAATATTTAACGACAGTTTAATTATTTGTCAAGGAAATATCTTGGCAGCCATTACAAATTATTGACAACTCTTTAAGTAATTAAAATTTCGTTAACAAGATAGAGTTCAGGGTTTCCCTGACCTTTATCCACAAACATTAAATATTTTACTAAAAACGACTTGTTGTAATTTATAGAGGAGAGAATTAAAAGTTGAAATAATATTTACAAGATTAAAACTGCCCAAATGAAAACCAACAACAAATATTTAATCAAACTTGTGCAATTTCTAAAGCTTAATATTTGCTAATGTATGTTTTTAACCTTTAGGAGGTATAGAAATAAATCAAAGAATGCAATTCATTGCGTCTTTACCGTATACATACAAAGCGAGTCATTGAACTCAGACATGAAAATGACAATAATATAAGAAAAATAAAAGAAAACACACACTTACATAAACATTATCTTGCCGCAACACTATTTAACGTCAGTCAGACAACCATCCAAACCAACCAACCAGCTTTAATATTCATTCATTGCATTTGGTGGTGTTACTTACCAAATTGCATTTTTAGCCACGTTAAAACTATTAAAAGCAGCAACAACAAATTGGTACAAGTCAGAGCAAAAACTAAAACAACAAGTAGGTGTTGCATACATAATGAATTTGATGGCTAAATCCGTTACAGAGCAACGATGTGCAAGAAAAAAAAAATGTTATAAAACAGACAACTAAAAGAATCATATGCATGATGTTTGCAAAAGCCAAATTTAAGGCATACATTTACATTACTGAAATGTAGAGTTAATGCCTGGCCGATTGTCAGTAACAGACCGTTTTAAAAATTATTGTTTTGATTTTCTTAATTTATTTATATTTATGGCCTTTTAATTAATTAATTTTTAAAGCAACATTTAATATTTCATTCGGAAAATTTGACGTGTAATCAGTGTTGCCAGTCCCGCGATTTGCACATCTTGGCGATTTTTCGCACTAAGAATATGCAACAATGCAATATATATCAGCTGTTTCCGCGTGGAATAAAGTCAACTTGGTTTATTTGACAGATTTTATATAATGTTGTCAAATACATTCTATGTTTTTCACGAGAAAACGCAGTACCGCTCGAGAAACATAGTTCCAAGTATTTTCCGCCCATATTTTTTATATATGCATTTTGACAGAATTCCATGTGGAATGCTAAACGTAATACCGACTTTTATTCAAAAATTATACAAGGTTTAATAAAGTTTTGCAAAATAGCAAATTATTAAGAGTCGTATAAGTTTTTTAAATGATAGCCTTAAAACTACGTCTTAATCATTTGAAGTTTCATTTATCATTATATTTTTAATTTCTGTAATGAGCTCAAATTCGATTCTAAATTATTACGATTGTATTCATAAATGATATTGTATATTTATTAAGCTCTTATATGACACATTTCTATGCAATACCTCTCAAACCGGTGCTTAAAAAACATATAATATTTTTTATAACCACAGAAGCTAATATTTACTGTTATTATGTTACGAATATTTTTGTATAAAACTTTCCCCTAAGTGGCGTTTTAATAATTATTACCCCTTATTCATATTGTCGTCATCGACACCAAAAGCTGATGCGTATTTACTTTCCCCTAAGTGACGTTTTAAAAGTTATTACCCCTTATTCAAATTGTCGTCATCGACACCAAAAGCTGATGCGTATTTACTGGTATTTGGATATAGATATTTGTTATATTTAATGTCCAAGGGAATTAATAAACCTTTCAAAATCACTAGATTATTGTCGAAACAGTTGAACAAGTGACAGCGATGACGACAATTGTTTTAAGGGGGATTTGTTTTGTTTTAATTTAATTTACTAAAATTACCTGTTGTCTGGCATCCCTCTAAAAGATGGCGGCAAAATATTATGAATAAGTCAAGGCATACATTTTAATATCTTTTAAATTATGTACCTGAAAATAAAAATAAAATTTATTTTACAGTAATTCTATTAATTTAATACAAATTAGAAAATTAAAATTATCCAAGTATTTCTTTATATTTGATTATGTACGATTTTGTTTTCATTTGTTAAGTGCACTGCCCTACACATAACAGTTATACTCGTTTCTTGCAATAATGTTATTGTTGTTATCTTCTGTTGACAACAGCTTGGCCCAGAGTTGGTAAATGAAAGTTTCAAAATTACACTAAAATGAATGGTTGTAAATTGCACAGAGCAGTTGCTAAATCTCTGGTTACATCGTTTTGTTCTGCAATTCTTTGAATGTCTACCATTTAAGGTTTAAATATTCAGTTTTTCATATTCATCATATAAATAACGGCTGTATTAATTTATTATTTTGGGTCAAAGGACCCTTTAGTTGTTTTTGCCTAGTCTTTCAGCATGTCTATATGCCGCCGACATTTCGCTAATGCTACTCAGCTCGTCAGTAGATTCGGAAACCTTGTTTTTGTTTTGACATGCTGAAAGACTAAGGCAAAACAACTAAAGGGTCTTTTGTCTTAAAATCAATTTTAGTCAAATTTCGTATGAAATATTTGACTTGCAACACATTCAAATCCATTAAAATTTTTATGAATATTAATAAAATGTGTACCTAATTATCAACCAAGGTTCTATAATAATTTCTTAATATCAATCGTAGAAATTTTTCAGACTCTACGATTGATATATAACAATTAGAAGGTCGAATAAATATCACCAACAGTGTAATTTCTTAATTTAATTTGCTTCGAAATAAAAGAGTTGAAAAGCGCTGATTTTATCACACCTGATTTGTTAAGAACCACATGCATACCACCGCACACAGCTACACAAACACACCAACCCAAATAACAACATATGTACATTAACATAACAACATCATTAAGAAAAGTAAATGAATAAAATAACCGAATAAGAAGAATATTGCAAAATAAAATGAAATACAAGAATGAAGAACAAGAAGAAAAAACAACAAAAACAAACAATTAGTGCAAGAAAAGTTTAACCATGACTTTGATACAGAACTATTTAGTGTCATTCATTATTCTGCATGTTTTCTTAGCAATTCTTTGTTGCTCTTTTGCAGCTTCTGGGTGAGAATAGTGAAAGAACAAATACACACATACATATACATATATGTATGTATTTCTATTTTAAAATAGAACAGTAGATTTTTAATCACTGGAGCGTTGCAATGTTATACATTTTTTTATTAATAAATTAACTTGTTGTTTTTTAAAAGATTTACACGTACATACATACATATGCACATACATAAGTAGGTATGCTTGCAAGCTTAAACACAAAATATATAATGATTGCATAACATCTGTATGTATGTATATATGGAAGTGTTAAATTTTGCAAAGTATTTAGGCAAATTGTATGTTTTTAAATTATTTACTGTTTACAGGCATTAAATAAAAGTTGAAATAGAAAATTTTAAATGAGAAAATTTGTTAAAAAGAGATTTTCAAAAATTCTCTTTTAGACATGCAAGAGTAGTTTAAAAATTCCAACATATCCAATTATTTTTGTAGCGTCTTTTGAAACCTATTTATGCGTATTTATTATTTGAAAAAATAAATTAATTATTTTTTTTATAGATATTTGTTATATTTAACGTATTGTTGGAACTAAAAATCTTTAAAAATCTTTGATTACATCCTCATTAAACTATGACGAACGATGACGACAAAATTTGAATAAGGGAAACAATTTTATTTTGGCTCATTATTGCTGAATAATAGAATCAATCTCAAAAGGCCGGGATTAATAAATACATATCTGTCTTTTTGTATAACAGTTAACAAAATTTTAGTGTATAGTAATCAATCAATTTAACGCAATCAATCTTATTAAAACACCTATCGCATGCTGAACTGTTACCATATAAAATTTGTCCATTCTAATTTTTTTTTGTATAATATCTAGAATAGTTTTTCTTTAGAAATGAGCATAAAAAAAAATAAAAAGTTGCTTAAACAGTTATGGAAAATCACCCATAACAAAATGTTTGGCGCAATTTACGCTTTTATTTCGAGCGATTTTTCATGGAGTTATTAAAAGTTTTAAAGGTTATAAAGGTATCGATTAGCGAATATAACACTTGGTGTAATTATTAATATAACAGTTATTCTGTTTAACAATATGCATAAATATAAAAATACCAGTTTATTTTCGACAACATCTGAAATAAAATTTTGCACTGAGTATTTGTTAGCGCCTTAAAAAATCCAATAAACCTTTTGGAGTGTTTTGCATACATTTGGCAATCTTCCAATGAAATAAAATTCCCTTCGTCGTGTCTAATCAAAATCATTATAAAGATGCTGTAAACTTTAAGCAAAATTCAAAGTTTATTAAAATTTAAGTAGTTTTTTCAAGTGTCGTTTATTTGTGTTGTCACATTATCAGTAAATATTGACTTTGTTTTAATTTATTTTATTTATTTATTTTATTTTCTTTTTGTAGGGTTGATGATGATGATGTGATCGTTGTCAAATGAATATACATACATCAGTATGTAAATAC
Source organism: Eumeta japonica (assembly GCA_005406025.1). Lineage (NCBI taxonomy): Eukaryota > Metazoa > Arthropoda > Insecta > Lepidoptera > Psychidae > Eumeta > Eumeta japonica. The sequence goes on from BGZK01003659.1 coordinate 17,710, forward strand.
AGATGCATTTATATGGAAGTGTGTGTTAATTAGAAAATGTATTGAAAACATTTAACGATAAAATAAGATCATTCCTTTATATTCCAATTGTCGTCATCGACGTTGATACCAGAAACTGATACGTATTTACTGGTGTTTCAAAAATAATTAATTACTTTTTATAGATATTAGTTATATTTAACGTCAACGGGAAAATAAATCCTTTCAAAATTTTTAGATTATTGCCGACGAAGAAGAATTTGAACAAAAACATATTCTTCATGTAGATGACGATGACGACAATTGGAATAACATAGATTAATTTATTTAATTCTTCAAATTCTATGCTAAATTTTTAATTATTTTAATGTTAAACAGGCTTTTGAGTTCAGTAGTCTAAACATCAATGCAAAAACAGTGCATGTTTAGATGAAGCCGGAGTTCGAAGCAAAAAGTTGCTGATGAGTATCATTGCAGATATGAAACAGCCAGGTTGTATCCCAGCTAATAAGTCTTCAAATTTACTTTTCTTGTCTTCTTTAAGAAAGTATTAGTCGCTACAATTTTTCACAAAAAATTCTTCTTAATTGAAGGAAAAAACTCAGAAGTCAAAAGCCCGATTAACATTCAATTAATTATAAAGATAACCCACTATATTCCAATTATCGACTTCAAAATTACAATAACTCCACGCAAAATATGCCAGTAGTACACTAAGTCTAGTTCTTAAGGGCCTTACAACAGATAATACATGTTTAATGATGTTGTATCTGTGAGATATCAAATGAAAACTTTGCGGAACTTAGTCTCGGTTCACACATGAAAATTGTCTTACATAAAATTTTTATTTGTAGGTAACAGGGTAACAGAAGTGAGACGAGTGAAATTCAGTACAGACTTTCATGCATTCCGAAATTCTTCTTTGTTCTGTCATTCGTCTATGTTAAACTGAAAAATTTTTGCTTGAATTTCATTCATTGTATAGACACGAATGAAAGTTTCATGAAAGAAAATTTCATGTGAACTGAGAATTATTTAACAAACTATCAGCCATGTCACAGAACTCAATTCCGATCGAAAGTGGAACTTTTTGCTATTTTGCTCTCTCAAAAAGCTGAACTGGAATTCTTTTAAATAAAACTTTTGTCTTTTGATTTCGTTAGGCTTCTTAAGCATTTTTGAAATTTTTTACATTCTGAAAAAGCTAAATCTTAACCGGAATTGAATTCCATCGAAATCGAAACCATTCCGATCGGAATGTATGACATGCTTGTATGTATTCATCACTCCATTTATTTTCGATCAGTATGCCAATTATAGTTTGAATTGTTAGGCATTTAGTGGGAAAAATATAGGAAAAATATGTATACACACTCTAAATCTAAAGAATCAAATCTATCAGAAGATAGAAAATCGTTCCTCTAAAATTACAATTTTCTGTACTGTGTCTCAAAGAAAACTGCTTCATGAAAAGTTTGCAAAGCAAATAAATTTTTTTCGCTTTATATCTTTTTTATTTTTTTATTTTATTTAGACACTTGTTTTAATTTACATTACAAGTTGTTGGGAATGTGATTGTATTTTTGTTCAAACAATTTTTTTATTTATTTATTTTTTTTTTTTTTTTGTGTAAAACAATATACTTTTTATTCTCTACATTCATTTGTTTACAACAAAAAAAATAAATATATAAACTGTAATGTTAGAATTTCTTTAGAAATTTGTAATTATTTGCAAATTCATAAAGAATGGATTTTGTATGTTGATTTATTGAAATTCACACTTATCTGTGAAAATATTTTTGTTTGAATTGAAAATAAAAATCTGCTTAAGATGTTATTATTTCTATGTAATGTTTTAATTGTATTTTTTCTGTGTACAATTAATTATTAGGAAGTCTTTTTTTAATTAGCATATTAAAAAGACGCAAATGTCAAGTTTTTCTGGAAACGTAAAACAACAAAATTGGTAGTTTATTAAGTAAGAAAAACAACTTGCACAGATTTTGTCCGCTATTTGAAAATTGAAACAATCTGGCCACAATGGATATTTTTCTCATAAATTTGCTCAATGCAAAGCGTATTATTTATAAGACTAGTTTAAAGATTACATTCATATGAACAAAATTGTATAACAGTTTGAGATTTTGCGAAAGCTGTTATACCCATATTATAACAGTTTTCAGAATATAGAAATATAAGTCAAAATTGGAAAAATCTAAAGCTGTCAAAAGTACCATAAAATGATACACTAAATAACTATTTCACAGTGAGGGAGATTTTACACTGAAAGAAAATCTTCTATTGTGGAAAAGAAGAAATGTTTTAATAAGATTTTTAATAAAACTTGACTAGATATTAAATTTTTTTTATAAAATTATACTAAATAAAATTTCCAAATAAGGGAAATTTTCCAGTTGCCTGCTTTTAGATTTTTTTTAATTTTTATATGAATAAGCAAATGTATGGAAATTGTAGTAAGCTTAAAAATTTTCCTTTTAGGGAAATTTTTTTAATTCTGCATTCAAGGCTACAACTTTCTTCAGCAGTATTTTTTAACATTTTGTTTTAAATCATTTTTTTTTTATCATTATAACAATTTTTAATCATGTTTTGACTAAAACTAATGTTTACATTTATGATTCTGTTTTGTAAACATTGTTCATATTTTTATGAAAGGCCAAGCAACATTTTTGATTTAATTTGATATATGTAATATGGAAAACATGTGTCATGCTAATAGTTCTTAAGTAAGAGTCAATTTTGAGCTTCAGTGTTGTTTTGTACTCCGTACATGAGCAGTTTGAAGTAGGCAACAGTATTTGTTTGAATATCATTGCAAAAGCAGCGTTGCCATTATCAATCAATGAAAGCAGTGTAACCATATACTTTTTCTTCTTTTGCATGCCATAATATTTAGGTTTAATGCTGTTTTTGTCGATATTCAACATTTACGTTCGTTCAAATTTCTCAATTTTGTGTGTATCTTAAACGTATCATGCGAATGATTGAACAGATTCGAAATAAAGAAACTGAAAGTTGATTTTCTTTGCAGCTTTAATTTTTATGGCAACAACAAACAATATCTATTATTTCCTTATATGTCTAAGGTTGGAATTTTAAATTGCAAGAGTTAAACTCTCACTATAGAAGAATAATTTATTATTATTATTATTTTATTTTAATAAAATACTTTAACGCGTCTTGCGGGTACTGTGAATTAATGAAAATCATCACGAAAACATGCAAGTAATGTATATCAATTGCCATGAAAGCATGAAGGTTTTGTATGTATGGATGTAACTACCAACAACTAATTGTTTATGTTTGCCGATAAGTACGGAAAATTGTACTTAGCGAAGGCATCTACCAACAAACATGATTTAATTATGAAAACTAGAGGTCGCTAGATTTTGTAGAATCAAACCGTTTAGACTATTTGTTGAAGAGAATCGGTTCAATCAAATTCATTATGGACGCTGTTCTTCAAGATATTTCAACAAAATCGAGTTATAGAACTTAATAATAAAGTTTAAAAACTTTTACTATTTTGCACTTGGTATATAATAATTTATGAGTAAATATTAGTCGTGAAATATTTGTAAATTTCTGATGGAATTCGTTTTTCTAGATATTTGCTTTCAAAAACAATAGAAATAAAGGAGCTCATTCATAAATATATGTATATATAGATTTTTACTTTAATTAAAATTTTCATAGAAAAATTTTTTAATATAGATATCAAATGCAAATTTTTTTATTATTATTATTAATATTATTTTTTTTTTGGAGGTCATAACTGCACAATTTATTTA
>BGZK01003660.1:0-21485 GCA_005406025.1 Eumeta japonica
ATTGACGCATATGGTTGACAAAATCCTACTGATCGCCCTATTAAATATATAATTGAATAACAACGATAGTACTCAATATTATATATAAATTTTTTCCTTTTACTATAAAAGAAATAATAAAATAAAAATTTTCATTACAGAAATGTTGCTAAGGAAATAATCAAACAGTTCAAGTCATTGACATTTGAGGTGAAACATGGCTTCACCAATGTCACCCACCATGTACCGTCAAGGACCACAATCGGGTCCAGCCAATGCCGCAATTTATCAACAATTAACCCTGAAACATTGCAGCAGGGGTGGCATTGTGCAAAATATGGCAGAACGTTCACGTTTGATAGAATTGCTAAGAGCTCCAAACATACTCACCTCACCCACCATGGAGCCACCATCAAAGGGCCTGCTTAATGGTCCAGGACAAAACAATTGCTTTCTCAACTGTGCTGTACAGGTAAGTTTCCTTAACCATTTGCTATTGCTTGTATTTTTTTTCTGTTTTGGCATTAAGAATCACAATGTTTTCCCATAAAAACACCCCAACCAAGCTCATGTCGTGTTAAAAAATTAAAATACATATTGTTTTTATTGTTTCACTGGCTGGCTGGTATACAAGTATTTAACATAAATAAATAATTGTTTCAAATAAGAAAACACAGCAGAGATTTCTAGAAACATGTGTTATGGTACTCTTTTTTTTTTGTTTCTGTAAAAATAAAATAACCTGTTTTAAAATTAAGATTTTCTTTTTTTTGCTAGAATTTTAAAGCAGAAACACAACAATAATTCAAAATCATCTACCAGCTGTATTGTGCCTTGTTGGCATGGCTTGTAATGAGAGAGTACTTATTTGATATGTTGTTAATTTTTTTTTTCCAATTTGAACTTTTTTCATATATACTTATGTTATGTTTTTGTTTTTAATTTAAAGAAAAACCTTTATTTTACTTTATTATGTATAAAAATAAAACAAGTGAATAATTAAACAAGAAAAGTTTACATGTTTCATGGGAATATGATTTTTATTGGCTAATTGTTAAACTCTAGACGACCGATGCCGCTGCTAAGAAAAGGAAAATGAAATAGGGCAAAAAATACAGACACTTAATGGTATTATACCTAAATAGTAATATGATATATTACTACAAATAAATTATTAGTTCACGACGATAAAGGATTATGCCACACACTTTTAGAATACGAACTAATTAAGTACAGGGTCTTTAAGATTGGATTGTTAAGAAAGGTCACTTCTTAGAGCTGTATACATCAGATTGGCTGTCATTTTTCAGTGCTGGTGGTTTATTTGAAGGACAATTGCAATTCCAATGGAGGATTTGGATCTTTTAATGTGTCTTATTTCTGACTTTCTTTAAGTTGTCACTTTTGGTGTGTTCAGAGACTTATAGTAAAATATTATCGACGTACCTCTTAAATCACTCTATTTTAATGGGGGTTCCTCTTATTTTTAGAAAAAGGGCAGAAAAGGCCCATTCTTTAAGCAGTTGTAGGGTTTAAATATTTTACAAAAATATTTTGAGTAACATTTTAATTTAACTTTAATTTTGCTGAACTTATACCTAAAATGTAAAGGTCACATGGTTTGTTATGCCGATTAATAATAACAATGTGTTAGAGCTGGAAACGGAGGTGACGGGAGGTGTTCTCAAAGTGATATGAAGAAAAGCATTCTTCCTTGAGATTAGACGTGAGTAATAGCCATTAGAAAGTAATAGGGTATAGGAAAATCCAACACGGAAGCTTTCGCCACATGAGCTCAGCTTCCTTGACACCCACAGTTTGATGAATTTCGCAAGTCCCGTTGTATTTGTGTGTTCCTGGAATTGGCGTTGAATCAGCGTGATTAAGAATTAGGTTTCTATTGACACTTTTACAAATGCCAGTAATAATCGAAATAGTATCAAGTGTTTGAAGCTGATAACATGTCATCTTGACTCTTCGTTGATGATATTTTTTTTCGCTATACACCGGGTGTCCGTTTCTCGAGAATAACAAGTGTTGTATTATGAGTAAAATAGATTTATAAAGGCAAAGAAAAAATTTAATATTTGTTTATGTGTCAAATATATTTTACAGGTCAATACAACACTTGTAACTTTTGAAAAATGGCCCTAGCTCACAATTTATAATGTGGCTATCGTATAGAAATTTATTTCTCTTACATCATGTATAGATGTGAATTTGATTTGGGTCAGTACCTCACACAGAGTGTGAATAAACCATGTCACACCACCATGCCCGGCATACTTTACCAATGACAGGTAGCAATTTAGTTGATATATTGTAAATGGAATATACACAGACACCTTGCTTAGAGTTTCGGGCTAGCTCTTTCTGCCTTCGAGCCTGGCATTCTGAACAAGTGGCTCGAAGCCGACAAGTAAGCATCATGCCTCAACTTGACGGCTACTCCCTCGCAGGAATCCTGAGAACAGTCTGTTGGTGGCAACAGCACCTGAAGATCCTTTGCAGACCTGCAAACACATATTTGCCTAATACCTCATATATGCGATCAGGTCATACAAACTCACTTCACCATACCACCATGCTGCAGCCGAATACGCACCTCAACCACGGTTGGCAGAGTTTTTCCTTAGGAATCACCTTGGGGCTACTAAGCCCCATGGTACCGATATTATAACCCTCGGGTAGGGATTGAAAAGCAATCCTATAGCTTAGCCATTAGCCTTCTCCCCTCTGAAAATTCGGTACGTGATTACCAGACCGAGGCTCTCCTAGGCCTCTATACCTCGATAGCAGAACGTCAAGGTGTTGCAACTCACCAAAACCAAACCCGCCCCCGTGGGGAACATCATGTATAAAGTAGTATTTCGTAATATTTAATTTTATAATCTAAAACAAAGCCGTACAAGTTAAATGCTTAACATTTTAAAGCCCTCTACTTCCGCCGACCACATAAAACTGAAAAGCGGTTGCTGATTATGATTTCATGTTGTCATACTGTATTCGTCATTATTTATGAGGTGCAATAATCTGAATGCAAAATGTAATCTATGCTAGATTTTTTGACAGTCGCTTCAAATGTAGTTGAACTTTATATATTTATATTTGAGTAATAGGCTGCCTTTTTGTGTATGACATAAAAATTTTCGTCTGACTTTAAATAAAACTTCATCTGTTTTTTTTGAATTTTAGTCATTCCGGTTACTAATTGGTCAGCATAATGAATGGCTTTACTTTGTAAAAGTCCGACTATAATTTAAAATTAAAATTTTAATTTGATATTTCCGTAAATTAACTATTATCATTTCTATTAGCATTATAACTCGCGTTTCATCAAACTATTACCCTGACTTTTTGATAATACGTTTCACTTGTATAAGTTGCTTACTTGAATTGAGCTAATTTTCTATGTCTGCTTTTTTTGTTGACTAAAATAAATTTCCGAAAGATAGGAAATAAAATAGGAAGTTGATTCTTTGTCAGTTATAGCACACACTCCCTTTTCAATTGAAAATAAATTTTCTTTTTTTTGTACTTAAAAACAAAAAAATACGTAACAATAACTTCCTTAACTTCCTTCCTTTTGATCATGATGAAACACGCTAAACGTCTAGAACCGTGAGCTTGGGATATTAAAACAGCGACACAATTACACAATAAGAACAGCGCTGCTAAACCAAATTAAATAATAAAAAAACAGAAAAGAAAATGATGAGAACTTGTTTGTTTCAATGATGGTTGTTGTTGTTACACCTGATATAAAAAATACACCTTCCTAATGCAGATATCAAGATATAAAAATACAGATAGTTTTACTACTTTGTAAGCATTTAAGAAGCAGAATGATACGCTTAAAACGAAACAGAAAATATCATCCCTTTTTTTGTCGCCTTTTGTTTAACTTAAAAAAGGGAAGGTGCGCTTGTAACAGAAATGTTGACAAGAATTCTTCTACAAATATTAATCAATGATAGAGATAAAACTAAATAAATTACTAAATAGGATTCTAGATATGATTCCTTTAAATGTATTTTAGAATATTTTTGTTTTGAGCTCAATTCTGTATATGAGAGGGTAAGATTTATATTATAGTTTTTAACTTATTAATTTTTTTGTGTAATGAGCATAATGTTTACTGTCACGATGGTTTTTGGTAATAAATTTTACAACATTCGTAGTGTATATTTGCTTATTACATTTAGTTACTTATGTGTTATCCTTATACCTTTATAGGTCACATTCCAGGCTGTCTTGTTCGCTCGCAGTAGCCAACACCTCAGGTCCCAGTTCTAAAATGCATTTTCATACAGCACAAAATTAAAAAGACTATTCTACTTAGTACGCTTAGGCATTCTGAAATTATCTTTATATTGTATATAATGGCATTGCAGGCTGCTGCTATATTTTGTCATAGTTATTCCAGGACACAAACCCAAATTTAAGTTTAACACAACATAAAACCAGCTTAAATATCCTGTTCATTGCACATAACTACTTATGCTTTTTATAACTCAGAATTGAATTGTAGTACAACACAAAAATCAATGTATGTATCCAGCTCATTGCACTTATTTTCCATTACGCTTATTTCCTTCATATACAAATCACCTTTGCAGATCGCTGCTTTACTCGCCACAATAACGAAAACACCAGTTTATACGAATATTGCATTTTGATATTTGATTTGTTCGACCCTTCTTTATGATATGAATTGATTTTTAAGGATGAAGCTTTAGGTTAATTTTTATATAATATATTTTTTGCCAATATTTCGCTCTCCTTCGGATAGCTTCTTCGACAAGAAACAAGTGTAATGAAAAAACATTATTTACTGCCCTGAAGAAACTATCCGAAGGAGAGCGAAATATTGGCACATAATATATTATATAAAAATTGACCTAAAGCTTCATCCTTAAAACTCAATTCAATATTGCATTTTGATACATTACAAAATCAATTTGTATAATTTGGTTGTTACGCTTAATTGATTTCATCATATTTTATTAAGTGGCATTGCAGAGCGCTGCTTAATTTAGCCTCCGTAATCATAATCTCAGGTCCCGCTCCCGGCCTCGAAATCAATTTACACAGAACATAAATTCAATTTGGGTATTCTGTTTAATGCACTTAATTGGTTATTTCATTGTCCTTTTATATTATATACAGTGGTATTGCAGACCGCTGCTGCTTCGCTTGATACAAAATTGTATTGTTATATAATACAAATTCAATCTGAATGTTGGACTTTAGTAGATTATGTTATTGTCTTTATACTTTATATAAAACGTTGCAGACCACTGTTATCCTTATGCAATTTTTATAAAAATAGTTTAGGTTTCTGACTCAATATTAACTTTTTTTTACTTATTATTTTCTTTTCGGTTGATTGTTTATGCCATATATTACAAATTATTTGTTGGGGTTCTTCCCAGCTTTTGATTAATAATGTGAATATATTTTATTCTTGTATAATTGTATGCCAGTTGCTTATATATGTGTGTGTGAGGAGTGTGTAATTGTTCAAGTGTATTTGTAGAAGTGCAAGTGTTCACTTGACTCTGCTGTAAGACAATTTTCTTTGGCTTCTTTCTTATTTTTTTATGATAAATATTGAAGTATTTTGTCTTAAGCAGTCTTGGTGCTAAGGTTAAGTTTTTACATTCTTATTACACTTACATATGCATGTAGACTGTCAGCAAGCTTAACTCTGCTTCTAGAGGCTACACTGTATATATATACATATATATATATATCTCTTTGTTTGTAATTTGTTTTCTTATTCTTTCAAAGTTAGGCTCAATTAAACACTTCAAGATTAGTTCACACGATAAGCCTTAAGAAGCTTGTCCATCCTCGTCTTTTTCTTCTTCTATTAAGCATTTTCTTTAATAAGTAAACTGTAAGTTTGTAGTTCATATCTTAAGAAAACCTTTCTGCAGCTTTTAGGAAGGGGGTTGTTTGGTGTCTGTGCTTAAGTTGTTTTTTCTTTGTTGTGTTGTGGTATAATTTTAATATTAAAAAAATATAAATAAAAATTGTTTACAAGTGATGATTTATTTTCAAATGGTGGGAAAATATAAATTTAAATACATATATGTATTAAAATAAATTGGCCACTGAAATGGAAATGTAGAACAGAACAATTTATCATTGAGTTTGTGGCTTAAATCTTTTGTTTTATTTTTCATATCATTTGTGCTTGAGAAGGAATGAAAATGTTAGTACAATTGTACTTTCTGTATTACATATGTTGAAGAAAATTTACCTGATTTCTTAATATTAATTGATATAACAATGAAATTGTTATAGTCCGATTGATATTGATAAAAGTCTTGATTTTAATATTGACATTGGTCAGCATTTTTGAAGCTGTATTTCGGCACCATAGCTGCCGCTGTTTGGTTTTACAAGTTTCATGTTTTAATTAACAAATAAATTAATAACCTAAACTTACATATCTTTGGAACAACAAATAAACCAGGACATTGAAAAAGTTCTACTTTCTTTTTATTTTTAACTTCTGCTCAATGTTCCTCATGAACAACTTTAGTTGTTTTTAATCATATTTATTATGATGATTACGAATGATTAATTAAAATAAATCCCCAGCTGTTGTTTCTATATTCCAAATAAAAATGAAAATTATTACTATGGTACTCAAGGAACTATTATTATTATTTTTTTGCATATATAAAGACAAAAGAAATTGCCAGCAGAAAAAAAAATAAATTAAGACTTACACTTGAAAAATTGTGCTGTAAAGGCAAATAATTTTTCCTATTTAATGTATGAACCATTAAATTGTACATAAAATTTTGATGGCATGCAACATGCAATGCAGTGAAAGAAAATAAATATAAACTTATTAGAATTGTAAGGAAAAAGGCAAACAACTAAACAAACAAAAGTGTGGGAATTGGGAAGCAAAGAGACGATCTTATGGAACTAGCATTTCATATGAGATTATGTCTTAATAATAGATTATTTCTGTTTGTTTCTAAGAAAACTATATGTTTGAGAATCGGCACACAATTTTATTGTACTTGTTTTGTTTAACAACTAATATTTAAGATTTATTATAATTTTTGCAAATGGCCAACCAACCAGCTTGTAAATTTTGGTTTGGTTCTGAAATAAAGAAGTGGTTGGTAATTAAATTGTAATTATGTATAAACCAGGCGACAAGTTAAAGGCAGTGACCAAATGATAAAAGGTTTGTTATTAATTGCAACTAATAGCAAAAGTAAAATCATTTGTTATACAAATTGTGGATTTTTCCTTTATTTTCAGCTATTTCAGCAAAAAAAAAAAAAAAAAATTTTTTTTTTTTTTTTCACTGCTATATCATTTATTTATTTATTTATTTATTTTCTAAATCTATAGATCTGTGATCCTTACAGACTATTATACAATATATGTATTTATAAACAAAAACAGTGATTAACAACATTAATTATTAAGATATAAAATAATATTACTCTTAACAGATTTAGTACTTTGAGAAACATCAATAAATTTATAGTACTTGTTATACTGAGAGAAGATTTTAATAACGGATCCCAGTTGGCGTAGTTAGCTCTAGACTTGTATAGCCAGCGGAAGAAAATTACGTGTAGCACGTGTTGGAACATTAAAACAAACATTATTTAACAAGAAATCAGTAGAAACTTTGCTTTTACGAGATTAAGAACAAAAGTGACATTTAACATAGTTCTATGGCTTTTGAGCGTTGTGGTAATTTTATCAATGCTAGCCTACTATTATAAGGCGACAAATTTAGCATATTCCAATGTAGACCACGGAGACAGAAAAGTAGGAACTGTTTGAACCGATTCAACAGTGAATCGATAAAACAGATTTTAACACAAAGTATATATAGAACTTTTACACGCAGCTCCGCTCAAAAGGGACATCTTTTGAAAACCAAAATAATATTTACAGCCTCAAAAACAAAAAACTATTTTATAACTTCTTTCCATCAGCCAGTATTCAAACTTTATTCTTCTTTTACATTTTCAACTCTGAGGAAAAATTCCCACTGCAGGCAGTCAAGCGTTAAAAAGAAGCAGCCATAAATTAAAATAAAATGAATAATAATGTTTAAAGGCTTTAACACTTTACAAGAAATTAAATATAAACCCACAATTTTGTTTCAGTTTTACACTAATATTTATATAAAACAAAGGGGAAACTAAAACTTTCAAATCAAATCAGGCAACTACAAGCAGCTATAAATTTTTTTTTGCTCAAAATAAGTTTTGAATTAATCTGAAGCGCCACAAGTGATTTTTTTTGATATTTATTACAAAAAGTGTTTTGTAAATTGATATTGCAAGACAGCTTAGAAAGGATATTTTAATGTTGAAGATGAAATTTTATTAAAATAGCTACATTGAGCTGAATTGTATTCTTTGAACACTGACATTAATTTAAAGAAATGATTCATTGTTTTGATTCGTCTTAAGTATAAACAACACTCTAAGTGGCTTAACGACCGGATTGAGTATTGAGTATCGCTGCAGAAAACATGAGAAAGAACCTGGGAGCGAAGATGACCTACCGCTGATGATTATCGCTATAGTTATAAAACAACTAGCTAAATTTCAACTAAAAGCCTTTAATATTGTTTTCTTTGTAATATAAATCACAGCAATGAATTGAAAGTGATTTTAAGCTTAATTAAAGTAAATTACAAAATAATTATATCGAATTGTGTTAAACAATATGAGAATTCAGTAGTAAAAGATTCTATTAATAATTTTTAGGACACAAAGAAAATATAAATGTTAAAGGGAATACTCATATGCACTACGATAATTTTCAATACAATTGGTGTTCATAGATTTAATGACATATTTCGTTGATATGATTAAATATTGTTGACAGATCCAGTGATATATTTAAAATGCCGCTATTCAGTACAAACGATGCGTTCAGATTATAAAAAACCTTTTTCCCAAAATAATTTTAGACAAGCTAAATGAGCTTTACAAATTAATCACTCAAATGTGTTTTTACAAAATAATTAATTTCTTTTACCCCTGCAAAGTTTGTGCTTTAAGTCTTTGTTTGCTTTTCAACAAAATTATCAAATTGTGGTAGATTTCAATAAAAATACACCTTGTGCTACTCAGCATTAAGAAAAAGCAGCTGAAGTTTTTTCTTTGTTTTATTAAACTTGCAAAAACATGAAATATAATACAAAAAAAAAAAAAAACATCAAACAGAACATTCAAGACAATTTAAAACACAATGCATAAATGAGAAAGGACTCTTTTTAATGTTTTTCCTTTATAAATATTACTAAATTTATAAAAGCAGACGTTTTATAAATGTTTCAGCTGCTGAAAATGCAAAAAGTAAACGCAAACAGGTGACAATTTAATATCAATCTTTTGTATTAAAATTAATGCATTTATTTTGTTGTAGTTTATCAAATCTACCATTTCCAACTAAAATGCTAAAACTGTTTAACACTATTTTAACCTTTAAATGATATTTGTTAAATTTTTGTGCAAAAATATACATTATTTTTAAAGTGTTGGTATAATAATTGCAGCATCCGTTACAGTTTTATTTGACTTTGTCTAAAGTTGTTTCTGCCAAAATTTACAAGTTTCTCAAAGTTTGTGTGTATTTTTGCATGCCGCAACTCGTATCAACTGCAGTTCATTATATTTATGCTTTTTTAAAGTGCAACATTTTAAATCAATCTAGAAAAAAATATTTGCTGTGCTTGAAAAAAAAAACGATTACTTGATAATTTAAACATATTTTTATTGCAATCTGCAGGTGCCCACAATCAAAAAGTTTGTTGAACTTGTTTCGTTTAAATATGTACGATGGAATTGAGTTCATCCAATTGTATTAGAAACGATTTATAGATATTTTTCTTTTTTTATTTAAGTTTTTGTCTTTATATGTGTTTAGTTTCTATGTGTTTTATATGACTTTTTAAAGAAAAAACTGGAGCAAATTTTGTTATGAGCATTTCTTATGAATTACCAGTTGGTGTCTTTGATGATGTCTACTGTGTGCATTTCGATTGCAAACATGCCAACTTTTGCAGTAAATTGGAAATTATTAAAGCACCTGTGCACAATGACAATGTTGTTGTAGAAATTATCCATTTCCTTATTACTGCACAGAAATGCTGCTTTAATGTTTTACTTTAGTTTTTTGTTTTTGTGGAAAATTATATTGTTATTGGGAAAGAATTTAAATTGGTACCGAAAATTATAGGTGTTTCGAAAATTATATGCGAAAACATTCTGTCTATTTGCTGCTAAATTATAGACAGCAACGTGATATTTATTTGATAATGATTTCAATTCAATTCACTTGTTTTGCAATACTAAAACATATAAATCGTTGTATCATATTCAGTAATTAGAACCCAGTTTTCTATTTGACAGCTCTTTTAAGTTCAGTGGCTGATGTGTCAAGGTTAGAATTTAAACGCCGTTAAAGCATTAATTAAAACGGTTGAAATCGTTTATGCATAACAAGTCAAAGATTTTCTTAGTCTATTATATGTTCATTAATACAATGAAATTTTTCATTCGAATTATGAACTTTTCATTGATACATTGAATTGAATCAATAGTTTAATGCCGATGTTGGCTAAAAATTAACGATTATATTTCGTATCCATTAAACCGAGGCCCTATGCTCCTTCTGGGAGTAAAATGAAAATATATAAATTCACTTATGAATTAATTCATTATATCTATAAATAGTTTATAAATTAAATGAAAATTTCATTGTGTTAACGAACACATATCATCGAAATCTATATGTAAAACTCTTCTTGCAGTGTTCAGTGGTTTTATTTCTTTCTCTCCCATTTCATTTTCATCTCAAATTTCTCTCACCCCTCTTTCTCTCTCTCTCTAAGTAACTTTATTGCCTAAACTACAAAATGAAAATATATTAAACGTTATGTAATTCTACACCCACATGATGATAACATTTATGGTCAACGTGGTTGTTGTGCTTCTTCAAACTACAGCTAATAAATATTTAAGAATGAATTTTTCAATCTTGAGACCACCCAAAGATTATAATGTCAATATTAATTAACTGTAAATGTCTAAAATATAATTTTAGTTTTCTTGAACCACCAACTAAACTTAGGCTTTTTAAACATCATAGCAAAATCTTGAACATAAAATTGACCACAAAAATCCTAACATACATATGTACATATGTATGTTGTATATTTTCAAATAATTCACTTTTGGGATAGAAAATTTTCTCTTATGTTGACTGATATTAATTAAAGTTGACCTTTTTATAAGTTTTAACTCAGATTCTTTATAGAATGTCTTTCTAATTAATATTTGTAATTTTAAGAAACATCATTTCGAACATCTTTTCATTTTTCGTTTTAGATTTTTTCATTAATCCACATTTCTTTTTGTTTGCTTTTGATTCCCAAAATTTAACCATTAGAAATGTGATAGATAAAATTAAAAAATGTTCTTGGTCGTTATTGTCTATATGACAAGCAAAATATTTTAATGATGGGAAGTGATGCATGTGTTTTCTTTTTTTGTTAATATTAAAAAAAAAATACAATAAAACGTGTCTTAAGAAATCAGGTGAGAAGACGTCTTTCATTAATAATTGAATTTCCCCTTCTGCATAATTCACATGTTATTAAGTCTCTTGACTTTAAATTTTAAATCACAAAATAATTATTCGAAAGAATTTTAATAGAGTAATTATTTTCATTTCACTTGGAAATTATTATTTCTTTATTACACATGTGTATCGCAGTTTACTGGCACGTTAGTTTTAACATTTATTTGTGGAAAAATTACACTAGATGAATATTATAAAGCTGTTCAGGTGAAGCTGATGCACATTATATTTTATACACTCAATATTTAAAGAATACGTCTATCCTATTGGATTATCTAAGTTTTTCAATTCGCTGCATTATTTATTACAATTTAAACATATACTTATTGCAAATTAAATTTAATAATCGGCAACAATCTAGTGATTTTCAAAGGGTTTATTAATTCCTTGGACGTTAGATATAACAAATATCAGTTAAAAAGTAATACATTTTTCCAAATATCAGTTAACAAGCAACAGTTTCTGATGTCGATGACAATGACGACAATTATAATAAGGGAAATTTGACAACTTTTAAGGATGGCTTTCCTCCGGTTTTCATATAATATTTGCGCATGAAATTTGAAAAACAATCAGCTAAAACGTCAAAATATTCGAAAGTGATTTTGCTTCATACGCTTTCCATGTTAATTCAACATGTCTGAATAATAGCCTTAAACAAATATTTTGGCATTAAAACAGCTTCAGCATCTATTAATTTAAACTGTTATTTTAAACAAAACTTTATGTTGAAATAACATCAAGGAACAATTTTAATTAAAAAAAAAAAAAAAAATGTATCTATTGAAATTTGTTTTGAGATTATATCGAAAATGTTTCATTTTGAATCAACGAGACTTAAGGTTAATCTTAAATTTGGTGATTGTAATTTTAGAAATTGAACATGATTGTAACATGTTGTATCTTAATGTTGCATAACATTTACTTTATTTATTTTGACTTTGTAAAAATACTGGGCTGTAATCGAACTCCTCGAACGTTCGTCTTTCGCTATAGTTGAGTTTGAGAAGATATTTGCGAGTCTGGCTTCTTTTGAGATATTCACCATTTCCTAGAAAGCGAATTTTACTTTATATATGTTTACATGTAAAGAGTAATGATGCATGACTAGTATGAAATCTCTCTCTATCTCTAATATGAAGTGAATAAAGGGGAACGAAGTAATCAAAGAAAACAATACCAGTAGAATAGTTGTTAACGCCAGTTGACTAAAATGGTGACAATAGTTGTAAAGTTGAGATTAGGTTGAAACTAATTTTGAAAATCGTTATGTACTATATTTTCAAAACTCTTATTCATTATTTATCTACATGTATTTAAAAATTCCATTTATCAATGTTCAATGAATTCAATCAATTATTAAATACTAATAAACTGTCTTACATACATATGTTTATGAGGGAACAGCGAACTTCATATAACCAAATTATTTGAGGTGGACATAACCAAGAAACGGTTACTAATTCCGGATATCCGGATCAGTTTGAGCAGTAAAATCTCAATGCCACGGCTATGCCACCTTGTAGAGTTGTTGTTATTGCCTTGTCTGACCCTGTCTGACGAACGGCTGCATCTGTGCATTCGATCTTTCAGCGATCACCATTAAGCTGGCAATGAAATGTTAAACTGCCTTGGGCCGGCTAACTGATTGTCCGTAGCCTCAACAGGAGACATCAAGTTCAGGTGATTGAGATTAACATTTGATATGTATTAACAATACATACCATAGTTATTGCGTTTGAATTAGTTCAATCTTTCTATTAACCCTCAAAGAGGAAAATATTTATTAATATGATTGTCAGCAATGAAATTATATTTACAAAAATATTTAAAATATTCATCTTAAGTCTTTTTGTTATTAACTCTACCACCTTAAGACAAAGGCATTTATGATCACAGACTTCTTTTGATTCCTGACATGAAAATACGGAAGTTGCGTTATTGTATAAAAGTGTGTAGTCGCTCGCTGCTGAACATCTCAGAATACTGTTGTTACTACAACAAATTATTATAACGCTGTCTATCATGTAGTTGAACACTCATACACTTACTTTCATACATACATATGTATACACTAAAAACTTCATTATGCCTTTTAATGGTCAATCAATAACTATTATCTTACTTCCGATTTTTATTATGACATTTATGTTAATCACAGTAAACAATCTCAAAGCAATGAAACTTTTTCTAAACATTTCTTCAATAATTAATTAGCTTATTCAACACGTAGACACAGTTTCCGTTGTATCTTTATTTGAGTAGAGAGACTGAAAACAAGCAATATGCATTAAAGTAATTCCCAAGGCAATTTGTGTCTCTGTAAATTATCTTACTAATTGCAATATCAATGTATATAATTTGCAAGTTCAATGACAAGGAAGAAGTCATCATTAGATTGATTTCAATTAAATTTCTTAAAAAAAAAAACAATAGGTTCGCTAAGAATAATTACTATTGATCACAGGTCTGTTAAAACATATTGTTGGAATCTGCCATACCATAATAATAATGTGATTTTTTAGGCTTCCCGGGATTAGATTGCTTATTGGTTGGTCTCATATAACATGGCCACAAAGAACCATGTAAGCAGAAGGAATGAAACTATGGTTTTATCATGCAAATCATATTATTAATTATATGGTTTAATTAAAGAAAATTTTAACATATACAGTCAGTGCAAAATATTGCCGTATTAAACTATATTCACTATCAAATTGATGGCATCGATTGCCTTTTATTAGAATGAAATTTTAGCTAACGTCCACAATCATGCATTTGCATGATAATACCTGTCCTGATGATATTAATAAGTGGTTCGTTTATGCTGTAAATGTGCAATTTACTGTATGCGAATTAGCATACATCAACCATATATGAGTATAAGAAAAGGTGGATGAATTTTGATTTCTTTGCGAATTCTATATTTTGTATTGTACAGCGTTCACATACGAGGGTAAATGGAAAATAAAAATTGCTTTACCACTTCTACCACCTACAAAATATCTTAATCTTTCTATCGTCTTACTCTCATGTGTGAATGCTCCTATATAACTTATTTGGGACATTAAAAATATGGGCAACAAAAAATCCAATAAACTTGTTTCTGTCTTTTACTTATTGACTGACTCTCTTTTAAGAGAAACAATCTCTGTTTTTTTTTGCCAGCATAAAAATATTTTTAATTTAATTTTACATATATTATGTATATATATACACAGTGTTATACTGTTATAATTTTGGCTGATTTCTCTTCTAGTGTAAAAAAGAAAACAAAAATAAAAAAGATGCCAAAACAACAACCTCAACAACGAGAATCATTAATTTGACGTCATATACTTTTTATGGCATCTTTGTTTTTTAGTATTCTTTAGTTTTACTTCAATCTGATACTTGAATGTTTTATGGAAATAGCGCACATACGCTCACACAAAAACAACAAAGTTTTCATAGAAATAAACTTAAGAAACATGCGTGCCTTATAACCTGAGACTCCTACAAAACTGAACTGATGACATGGTTTTATGATGTTTTATTATTGTTTTAAAAATTAACATATTTTATTATTTCAAATATTTATTTTTTTTTGTTTGTTGAAAATATAAATACAAAAAGTTGTGGGAGTTGAACACAACTACATCAAGTTGTAGGGCATTTTAAATGATGCTGTGCATTTAAGAGTCTTATATGTAGCCAGATAAAAGCCCGAGCTCTGGACGACGTTATGTATTTTTAGTGATAAAATGATCATGGAGGGGGATACTTTTTACACAGGTTTAAATTACAATAAAGCAAAGTTATATGTTATTTTTATATTATTTGGGTTCAAAAGAAATTTATTAGCCGTTTTGTGTTCATATGCTGTCGATATTTCGTTGATTCATGCTACTTTTCAAATCGCCAGTATATTCAAAAACTATTTAAAAAAATGTAAAAGTAAGCGGCGGCTGAGAACTAGATAAAAAACAGTCTTAAAATAAAATTGCCTTCAATAGCAAATAATAATTTTTAATACATACATATTTGCAGAGCAATATATTTTTGATATCAAAGAAACGATTTTGTTTCATGAAAAATCTTATGTCATCAATGCTTGAATATGATTTTAAGGTGTTGGCAGTCATAGCTGGCGCGTAAAAATGCAATTCGGAATACAAATTTTTACAAATGCTTCCTAGGCATATAGACTCATAACTCGGCCAGCCCATAAAGTGCACCAAGCGGTTTTTGTGACTTTGGTGGTGTTTTGACAAAGTACAAAATGCAGCAATTTGCGAGTGGCGCTTTGTTGCTAGACTATATATGTACATATGTATGTACAACGAAATGTTACTAAACTTAATTAAACTACATTACAGCCTGTTTATAGAAGACGACATGGTGAACTGCGTAATTTTGTTTTATAGCATACGGCCTAGTCGTGTTGTGCAGCTTACGTTAATTCGCGTATATATCAGATGTTTATTAAATCATGTTAAATAGTACTATTTGCTTACTTTTTTCGTTTTAAACTGGCTACTGCGAAACGTAGGATCCGCTGTGGCTAAGTGCAGATACATACTTCTCAAAACAGGAAACCAGTCACCGAAACTCTATGGCTGTTGTCTGTCATCATCTTGGCGCTGAATAAAATAATATCTACTTCATCGTTAAGTTCTATGTATTCTGTTCTCTGGTTTGCAATATCCCACAAATAATTTTTTATGATATTACAAAACAATTTGATTAGTTAAAATTTAATTTTACTTTCACATTTCTTATTTATTTTTATTATTTACATATTTTACCATACACAAATATTTTGCTGACTCAATTATTTTGTTCGCCAAATTGCCACTTCTGATGGGAAATTTATGTTCTATAAATTAAAATAAAGTGGCATCTCTTAAGCCTTTGTTAAAATCTTTAAACGTCACAGAAATAATAAAAGTGTTTTGAACACTTGGCGAGTTGTGTCCTATAAGAGGATATTAAACAAACAAATATCAGCTCTCAGCTGTTGAATAGCTATCAGACAAAGCAGTGCTGCCAACTCAAAGCTGCACACTTTATTAAAAAGCGCTATGACCAAATACGTAGTAGACACTTAGCAGCTGTTTCATGATAAAAAAGTTTTGCGTTGAATACCATCATAATTCGAAAACTACTTTTAAGTCACACAAAAGGCGCCAGTGACGAACGTGTGTTATACGTACAGAAATACTAGCTTACTTTGACCGCTTCCATTGATAACTACCAATTTACAAAGTGTTTAGTAAAGTATCCGTCATTAACACAATCGAATGTACTTTGTGCTATAATTTTGTAATCAAAATGAATTATTTTCTCATATACTTCGTATACGATACGCATACTCTGTGCTTCTGTTGCATACTACAACCACCTTACTTTCACTCAGCCTTGTAGTAGTACATAACATACATTAGACAATGAAGTAACCTACAGTAAAGTGTGTTACTCTTTGGCTTATAATTCTCAGTACTCGGAATATTCGTCACTGGGGAGTATGTAATTCAATTTTCTAAAATTGTGATTTATTTTATGGGTCTTATTCAATAAAATTCTACAATATCTAATAGGCTCTCATTTGACAGCTTTCTATATAATACTTGTCAAATAAGAGCTTTATCAACACCTATAAGTTTTGTTTGTAATGGTGCTCTAAATACATACTTATATTTTTATTAAGATTTTTATCTTATATCTGTCAGTTAAAGGATTAATAATGTTTTTTATTAATTAATTAATATTTTATATATGTATATTCTTATATAAATTTCATTCTTCTTTACTTTTACAGGTAAGTCCACAACAATTGTGAATATTGTCAATAACATATCACATGCAATGCTGCCTTTAGTAAGTAACGAATATGAATTATATTTGTTTTCTCTTAAACATACATACATGTATTTGTTTTATGAATTTTTAAATAATCGTTGCTTTTAAAGTTCGTTTTAAAAATATAATAACATAATTATAAAGTCTTCAACATTAAAAAAAACAAAGCTCTTCTGTTTGTCATGTCACTAATGTTTCTTTTGTCGAGCAAGCTGGAGACACAATTATCATAACGCGCAAATAACAACATCAATTTATTCAAGAATTTCAAAACAACATCCATATATACTTGATCAGCAAACAACATTCGAAACTACTTGCTTATTCATTCCAAGCTTGCAAAAGATAAAAAATCGATTGGAAACAACGAAAGAAAACACATGCATACATACATACATACATAGATAAATACATATAAGAAATAATATTAATGTAAGCACCAAAGAGAAGGCAATAGGCAATGTAAAGAAAAGCCAGTCACTTAAATGGCTGGAATTAAAATAAAAATTACATGAATCCTTGTATAGGTCTTAAACTGATAGCTTTTTAAGGGTCAAATAGTGTCTCACATTTTCTGTCTCTCTGCTGCCACAGCTACTCCAAGAGTTGGTATTTGCGCATGAGCGCAACGCATGCTGATTAGTGCTCACGCATTAGCCTGCTTATTTTTGTTGTTGTGAAAATACCATCGAAGTTTTATAAGAAATTAAAATTTTATCAAAAACCTAAGAATATTTTAACACTTCATAAAACAATTGGTAACGCTAATAATAAAATGATCTAACAAAACTAAATAATTATTGTGCACGCGCACTTTAAACAATTTCTATAAGCACAATCCCTTTAACAAAAAAAAAAAGGATTATGTTTTTGGTTTTATTTATGTTTTATACGTTTGCATACATACACACATATACATTTTTTATTTGTTTCAATATTACTTCGTCACTTGTTGTCCTATTTTAATTTCAGTTTTTTTGAGATTAGGTGGTTGAAGTATAAACTTGCTAATAGCCCTGAACCGATTTTAAAAAGCATGGGTTTGATTATTGGTTCGTGGGAAAAACGAACAAATGAACGAGTTCGACCCAAGTCTGCTTCTTCGTTTAAATGTTCATCAGCCAATTTTTGCTGAAAGTTGGCTTTGTTTTTGGGAGAATTATTTATGTCTGAGAGTTGAATTACAATAGCTTAATATGAATTTTCATTTAGTCCAGCTTAGAACCGTCATATATCCATTGCTTCAAAGCTCTACAATTTTATAGAAGTATGTTGTGCATCAACTGTATGCGAAAGGGCTGTCAAGGCAAATCAGTATTTCAGTTAGCAACACGTTGTATATATTGTACAACGATTTGTTATTATTGTTATTAAAAAGGCTGCGTCTCTCCATGGCAAAAAACATTTCATTAATTTAAGGCTCTTCTTAAGCTCCATTCACTAGAGAGGAGTTCTGTGCAAACCTAAGCTCTATTATTGAGACTATTGAAGAGAAGAAGAAAAAAAGTAAACATCAACAGTTGTTATTTCTGTTGATGTCATTACTACAAAAAAAAGAAGAAAAACTGCTACTTTTATTTATTCATTATAACCTTTTTAATTTTTTGTTTCACATCGTTTGGCACACGCCAAACTGGTTTTATTTTCAAAACGTTTTCTCTTCTGCAGTTATTTTTTGTTTTTCATAGCGTGGCAAAATAAATTCAATTATTAAAATGTTAATGCATAAAGCCATTAGCGTTTGTTTGTTATTACAGCAGGATTAATAAACCTTAGGAGTGCTGGGTATCTAATACTACGAGGAGCCACAAAAGTGGCAATAACAAAGTTTAAGGCACGTCCGTTGGCAATAGTATGGAGAGGTATTTATAACAATTTATTATTTATCATGCTGTCAACTATTAGTTTAGCGATAAATCAAATACTTACTATTGGGAGTTTATAGTGATTTTATTTAAACTGTCAAATGTATTTCTATATACAAATTTAAATGGTCATAAAGGCAGATATGGCTGTTAGAAAACTTAGTTTAATATTTTACGCATTGAAGAATTTTTTCTTTTTTTTTTGAGTTGCTAATTTTTTTCTTTTGAAATTTATTTATTTGTAAAGTAAGACAAATATGATTAAGCCTTTATTTTTAGGAGTGTGGTTCAAAGATTAAGTTGATGTAAACACACTTTTAATTAAATCCAGATTTCTTGTTTCTGCTTATTAGGTTCATTCAAACGCGATTTGATTCGCCGCTCTATTTTCCTGACTCTTAATCATATTGTAACTGAAGATTTTGGATCTAATTAAAACTTATATAACCACTTTTATTATTCCAACCATCTTTTTACGTGATGGTTTTTTGCTAATGACAATCCTAAGTCAAAATTATAAGCAATAATTTGTACTGCTGGGTGTTGGCTATTATACCAAATTATGTATGACAATTGCCGTTTGATTCGTGTGTGAGGTTACCATGCCCAATTGCCAAATTAAGCCCGTTTATTAAAGGGATCATTTACAGTAACTAAAATTTATTAATATGAAATTTAGGACTTTCGCAGTAACTATTTTGAAAATATAAACAAATTTTTTTATTTCGTATGAGGTTACCACACTAGCAGTTCAATCCCGCCCTTTTATAACTTATATTAATTATAAAGTAATTTAGGCCGAATTTGAAAAACTCGCGTTTCTTATTTTGAAACCCGTTATATATTTTGTATTAGAGGTACCGTAACCACTTTCCTAATTTCTTAAGCGAGAATTTGTACTGATTGCAAAAACCGTGATTTATTTTGTATGGGCAGTACCACGCCCCCAAATACTAATCATAGAGATAATTTATACTAATTATAAAATCACATAAACTGTTTGCAAGATATGCACAAATTGATATTTAATATTTGTGAGATATGCCACGCCCACTTTATAATTTCGCCTACTCTTTGACCAATGATTTATTTGTATTGATTATTAAATGAAACTAATGTGTTTTATATATAAGTAATTACATCTTTGCTTTGCGACGCACTAATCGTTTAAACTATTGTGCCTTTCAAACCACTAGTAGTAGCAGTATGGAAACACTTCAAATATATCTATGGTCACAAGCGATAAAAGTCTTAAATATATAGTGCAACTAAAGCCTACTTATATAGATAAATAATTTTAAAATTAAAATTCATCTGTCGAAATATTTTACTTTGGGATATTTTGGAAGTTTTGAAAATTTTATGGGATTTTTAATAAAACTTAGTGCACAATAGTATTTTGCTAAAAATTATATAGCAACTTGGACATTCTACGTAAACATGAAGGTTAAGTTGCACATATAAACCGGTTGTGTCGATATTGTGCATCGCTTGTACCCTTTAAAAGTCTTGTTCTGGGATGTGGTACTATTTTGCGTACAGCAATATACGTCTGCTTACTAAAATCCACATTTACAGTGTTTTAAATTTATTTCGTTCTATTGAACATTTTCCAACCGGTCTCAATTGCCAAAATTAATTATGTAATCGATGATGCCTAAGCTCCACTTCTTACAGTGAATTTCTTTGTAATAGAAATCTAAAGAACGTGTTTGTATCTTAAGTCTTTTGTTTTTTTATTATTCCGAGCGCATTTCTTCAACACATCTGAAAGTCATTATTTCTGTATAACAAAATCATTGCAAGATTGTGAATTCAAAGTGTTTAGTTTCTACCTTTCATTTCTGTTCTGTTTTCTATTCGTTCTTGTATACAACGTTAATAGAACACAATTAATGGTTGAAAATAAAACCAGTAGCCTCTGAAAGAAGATGCAGCACGCAGTTTTCAATTATTCATTTTTATCATGTTAGATTTACAATAAAGAAACTAGCACTAAATGTATATAAATTTAAAACAATAGTTAATTTAAATGAAACTAAAATAAATAACATAAAATAGCGAACTCTACTGTTAACAATTTTGCACAAAAACAAAAATCTTAAGTAAATGCCACTCTAATGTCCTCATGCAGTTTCTTATGATGAATTT
>BGZK01003661.1:0-21454 GCA_005406025.1 Eumeta japonica
TTTCTAAATTGAAATATTTTTAAGCCAGTACGAAACACTTGGAAGTTGAATTTGGGATTGTCAAAATAATTTCGGGAATTACAGTTTTTAGCCATTTTTTAATTGCAGTTGTGTAATCATTTTAGTCCTGTTGGGCATCAATTTTTAAAAGCAGAACATTAAATTAAAAATTTACTTAATAATTAGGCAATTAGAATTTTCTCCGTTTCCGAGATGGTTGTATTTATTTAGCATCTTGAGAACGTTACGCAAATGTTTAAGGAATTTCCTTTGAAAAATAACAATTAGTTCTAGGCGGTAAAATAGTTATGTGGTTTGTGTAGAGCAGTTCATTTGTAAATACTATTATGTTTGCATTATTGAATTATCAAAAGTAAATTACAGATTAAAGCTTGCTATGGAGTAGTTTAGGAAATTTACACTCTCATAAGATCTGTGTGAAAAAAAATACTAAAATTCCGTATAAATTCTTTATGTATATTTTCTCATACCGGTATGGAGTTCAAATGGAATTTTTCATGCTTATTTACAAATACATATATGTCATACACTATAAGTGAATACTTTTATCCTAAAACTCAAAAAAAATCAATGTTCATGCATTTAATTAGTCACGGAATTGTTAATAGTTGATTTATTGTTGTTGACCAACAAAGTATTGCTCTTGATAATTCAATAAATCAATGGTATAGTAATTTATTTCTTTTCAAATAAATTTCTCTATACAAATCTACATAATTATTTTACCGCGTAGAGTAATTGTTATTTTCCAAACGGCCTGTATAAGCAACAATAAATCAACCCCTAAAATTCCCTGATCAAATTAATGCATGAATATTAATATTTTTTTTTTTTGAGTTCACGGAATAAAGTCTCCACTAAAAGTTATAGCATACCTGTATAGCAAATAAACATCAAAATTTTGTTTTCATTACTTTTAAACTCCGTACTGTTGCTCGAAAATTTACCAAAGTAAAATTTCCCAAGTACGAACAAAATTTCTTGAAGACCTCCTAGACAGTCTTTATTCATAAAACGACTATTAAGCTTGAACAATTCATTAAAACCGATTCTACCACTCACAAATTGTTGCTTAAACCAATTCAACAATCACTTTTGAATAGGAGTTAATTTTAGCAAAAGGAAATTGCTTGAAATATATTTTTCTACTGTCGTTCTTTGTTGAGTTTGATTATTTAATTTGCTTTTCGAAAAATTTCCTCATTCATGTATTTGTTCTGCTTGGTTGCCGGCCATAAAAATATATTCAAGGATTTGAAACATCTTACAATACAAATAGTCATTCTTGACTAATTTGTTGTAGGTTAATGATTGCTTAAAACGACATTGGAGACACTTGAAATAATTTTGCCAGCTCAAACAAAAACTACTCAGTAACTGAATTAATCAAAAACAAAAACGAAAAATGGAAACATAACAATTTTGCAAAAACAATAGCGGCTAAAATTTAGTTTTTCTTTGGTTTGTAGGTAAAATAATGCAATAATTGTGAATTGTGATGTCAGGTTTAAAGCTGCTAGAGTTATATTTTGTTTTAATTTTATCAAAAAAAAAAAAAAAAACTACAAAAAAACTTTAGTTCAGCGGAAATTAAAGCGTATTTTTAGCTTAAAACACATGCACAACAAAAAAAGATGTCATAGAATTTGATATAATTAAAATAATAACTTAAGCCCAACTTCCATATGTATAATATGTATGTGTGAGTGTGCTTATATATAGTTTTATTATAAAATTATGTTGAAGTGCTCAAAACAACAAATTTTATTGGCTAACATGTGTATGTGTGTGTTTCTTAAGTCTTTTGTTTTTATTTGAGTGGTTGTTGCTGCAAAATCATCAGCAAGTTTTTTAAAAAGAAAAAAAAATGATAATTAAAAAAACAACAAATAGCTAAATATAACTAAAATCTAATGTTGCAAACTTCTTAAAACGCAAATATGTATAAAAACTTCTTATAATTTGAAACTGATTACTTCATAATGTTTGTTTTCATTTCAATTAAATTGGTTGCATGCAATCAATAAAACCGCTTTATTTAGATACTACAACTTGTAATTAGTAATAATAAAAATGGTTTAACTTTAGTAATACATATTTTGAAAATTTTGGCAGCTATAAAGTATTTAAACAAAGATGGTCTTGAAGAATTTTGTTAAAAACATATTTTGTGTTAAAAATTATAATATTTGCACTACCCAGAATAAGTTAATACGAGAGGTATGACAGCCCATGCCATATGACATCTACTTAAGACCATCCAGGCTTGTTGGGCTTAACCATAAAGTTTGGCTCATTGATCTACAGGAACTCCAGGTCACTCTCAAAGTTTCAGCATATGCCTTGTAGTTGGTTATGTCCAGTAAAGTATCACTTCAAGATAAAATTTTGTTAATAAAACAAAACCTTAAACTTAATCAAAAAAACTGCGCCAGTTGCCAATTTTATTTAAGCATCTTCTAAATGCGCAGGGCAAGAGTAATAAAACTTAATGTCTTCCTTTGCAGCGATAAAAATTAATAAAAAAATTTCTTAAAACATTCGAGTATAATAAACTCATAAATATTAAATTTAAGATTAAATCCCGCAGAAAAAAAACCAGAACTGATGAATAATCTGCGATCTTAAGCAAGTGCACGTGTATATTTTAAAATTTATTTTCCGTAAAAGTTAAACAACACTTAACAATTTGTCAACGAAATGTACAAAAATAAATAAATAAATAAAGGGTGATTGAACGTTCAGTTGACCCTAAAACACACTTCAAATAAAATTCAATCATTAATTGACTTTAAAAGGTGATTGAGGCATTTCACCACAAACATATTTATTTACATTTGTTTCATTTATACTTTCGTGCTCTTATAACCATTTGTATTTTCTACTCGAGTAATATTTTTTTCGATTATCTTCTAGTGCTTTAATTTTAAACAGTTAATCGGTTTTTATTTGATTTTAACAGATATAGCACTAGTATAAGTATTTTAATCAATGTAATATGTACTTATACCAGCCGTGATTATTAATTCAAATAAAATATAATCATAGTCAAAATTACATAACTCAACGAAATCTTATTAAAATAAATAAACTCAATAGTTTCGAAATTTAATTGGGACAATAACATAAACGTTGACACTAACCAAAGTACTAACGGCTGTATTCTTAAAATATATTACAAGTTTATTAAACGCATATTTGAGAGATGTTGCATAGAAATTTATCAAATAAGAGCTTAATAAACCTACCATATTTTCTATGAATACAGCCGTAAGCTAATAAGTAAAAACGTTATATACAATCGGGTGGAAGTTTTGATACCCTCTGACTATTAAGACGTAAAAAAATAAACTAAATTGAACTCTATTCCAGCTGACTAGTTTTATTACCATATCTACTTTTTTTACCAGAAATGAAAAATCGGTTTTCGCTATATCTCGACTAAATAACACCGATCTCAAAAAAAATTTTTTAATGTAGCCGGTATTTATTTATTGCTTCATTTAATTTATTTCATCATAAATCATTTTAGTTCGCTTACAGGTCCGACTTGAGAAATCGGCTTTGCTGTATCTCTGCTATAAAACACCGATCTCAAAAACTTAATAAATTCGGATGTGATCATTTCACTTTTTTTTTTACCAAAAACGTTCTGGTTCGGCTACTGTTCCGATATTTGAAAAATCAGTTTCGCTAGGTCAGCTATGTATGGACCGATTTCAAAAGGCTTTTAAATATAATTTTAAATGACCGAATTTTGTTATTTTACTTGCTTTTTTTGTCAAGAAACGATCTAGTTCTCAAAAGATCTTATAAATTTAATTTTATGTAGCCAGATTGTATTATCACATTTAATTTATTCTACCAAAAAACTCAAGTTCATTTCTTGAGGAATCGCTTATCGCTATATCACCGCTATATATGAACCGATGTCAAAAAAAATTCATCAATTTAATTTTAAATGACCGAATGTTATTACTTCAATTACTTCTTTCCACAACAAAACGTTCTAGTTCGCTTAGAGGCCCAATTTCTTGAGAAAGTGACTTTTATTATGTCTCGACAGTGTCAAAAAATTTTTTTTGGCTTTCTGTCCTTAAATTCGGGAAACATTGTTAAAAAAACTCACCATCATCAACTATGTCACAGAACTCAATTCCGATCGAAAGTGGAATTTTTTGTCATATTTGCTCTCTCAGAAAAACCAAACCGAAATTTTTTCGCAATAAAAATTTTCTTTTTGATTTCTTTAGGTTTCTTTAGAACTTTTGAAATCTTTCGCAGTCGGAAGAAGCTAAATTTTGGTCGGAATTGAATTCCGATCGAAATCAAAACCATTCCGATCGAAATGTATGACATGCCTGTATATATAAAGTTACGATTTGCTGAAACTACGTACATATGTAACTAATAATATTTGTATTAAACCGGAAACAATTGAATAAGTTTCTTGCATTCCAATATAACCTTTCAAAATACATACGAATACAATAATATATTTGTATTCAATAACACTTTATTAACAAGTTTTCTTGATCAATACTTTTGCAAAATGTATATTTGTACGTTCAACAAAACTTCAATATTTTATTGGAATTAAAACAAAATAACCATGTGTAACTAACTTGTTGTTAATAATTATTAACAAAAACAAAAAAAAAAAAAAAAAATAGAATTCTGAAATAGAAAACCATGAAGCGTAAATGAAATGAAAAACAAAATGACTAAAGATTTCAACACATTTTTAATATGTTGGGTTTAACAAAGATTTTGACTTGAGAAAAACTGGTATTGAAAAATAAAATGTTAATTGTAAATTTTTGCATTAAAAAAAATTATAATTTTAATGAATACAATGATGATGACAGGAGAATTAACTTGCACATATCTTAAATATTCCATTTGGGCTTTTATATTCTTTTTCCTTTGTTCAGTTCATTAACTCTTTTTTTATATTTTTTCGTATATATGTTAAATTTTATATAAATAAAAAAAATTAAAATTATTAGTATTTTTTCTTCCCTGTTTTTAATCTAAAATTATATAAACTTTATAACTGATAAAAATTTTAAAAATTTAAGTTTTAAAATATTGCTATTTTTTAAACAAACACTAAACTGCAAAGCTTTTTGCTTGTCTGCAGAAACACCCAGAGCCTGCAGGAATCGAACCTGCGACCTCGTTTGTTTTAGGGAAGTATCAGGATTTGTTAAGACTTGTTAGAGTTGCTAAACTTAAATTTATAGAGCTCGATTTGTTATTATTAATCGCTTTATTATAATGTTGATATACATGAAGCAAAAGTAATGAACGCACGTGCTACAAAACGTATTCTTTTACAAATTTGAAATGAGTATAAAACTGAATAATGAGAACTTTAGCCATTCTACTAATGGTTTTTCAATGCTGGTAATGTAAAATAAAATTTTGTGTACGCACGTGCTACAAATTTTAAGGTAGCATAAAATTACTATAGCACTTTTATTAATCTCTTCTTTTGTGATAAACGTAAAGAAAAATTATATGCACGCACGCGCTACAAAATGTATGCTTTACAAAGCGAAAAAATATAAAATGAACTACCGAGAACATATATTGTTTTTGAATCGCTCTTTCAATGCCGTTGATAACCAAACGCAGAATCTGTTGCACGCACGCACTACAAAATGTTTCTTCTACAAATTTAAAACTAATAAAATTAAATTTAAAAATGGAAATTAGTTATTAAAATTTATAATTTAATAACTTTGAGAAAATAATAAATGTATTGCACACACTTGCTACAAAATGTGTATGTACCTTACAATTTAATAAGAGTACAAAATCAAACAACAAGAACTGTACCTGCTCTAAGAATTACTCTTTTGGTATTGTTGAAATGTGTTGCACGCACGTGCTACAAAGTTATGCCTTAAAATTTGAAAGCAACATTAAACTCTAACTGGAAAATTGCAGCTTTTCATTGATTGCTTTTTCAATTTGTTGGTATTAAGTAAAATGTATTGTACAAGAACACGCTACAAACTACAACCTTTATAAATTTTAAAAGTTAAAAAATTATTTAGTAAAAACTTTATTTGTTTTATCAATTACGTTTTTAATGTGATATAAAGCAAAATGCATTGTACGCACACGCTACAAAATGCATTCTTTACAAATTTGAAAAAGATAAAAAACTGCATTTGCTTCATTGATAGATTTTGTAATATCGCTGGAATTAAGCTTAATGTGTTGTACGCATGCATTACATTTGTAAATAATTTTAATGTTTTTTTTTTTTTGTTTTAAGTTCCTGAACATTTTTTCTAAATTTATATTTTTACATTTTAAACTTGTGTTTTCTTTTGATTTTTTCAAGGTTAATGTTTTATTCTAGAGTTCAAGTACTTTAAATAATATAATTAATTATTCCTTTTAGGCGTGTCGTTCTTAAAAATATTTTTTTTTTTGATTGTTTACCCAAAATGTTATTGATTAGTAAAATATGTGCATATGTGTGTATGTATGTATATACGAATAGATTGTTATATCAAAGTTGCAAAAACATGTGTCTTCAGCACAAAAATAAGCAATCCAACCCCAAAGTCATCACAAATATTTTATCTTCCGCTATTCATTAATTCGCTTTTAAACAGATTTTATTTTAATAAAAATTTTAAAAACCTTATAAATATTCTTTGCAAATGATTAATAGTTATTTAATATAATCAATAAGTTGTGATTACATGTTCTTTTATTTGAATAAAAAAGCGGTATTCACAAGTTAAAGCAATTGCTTGCCAAAACAAACAAAAATTTTAAACCGTTAAGCCTTTCAATGTCTCATATAACGTTTCCGCAAAACTCTGTTACATTTTTATTAATAAAGTTTAAATAATAATTTGCCATACAAAGTGTTAAATTTTATTGAAATGCTGCAGAAACCATCAATTTCTTTGTTCTCTCTCTTTCTGTCTCTGCTTCCCCTTGCCCTTATCTTTGGTAACATAAAAGTGAAATTATTTAGTGTCATTCCAAAGATAAAATCCTAAAAACAATTAAAAAATTCATTTAAACGAATATGTGCAGGGAATTTATTTAAATTTGAGCAATACAATGTAAAACAAAAAGACTTGAAACAAAAACGTTTTGATAAACAATCCTAGATTTCCTTATTAGCAAACAAAAGACTTAAGCAACAAACTTGACATAACTGAGCAACATTCATTCCCTTTTTGCTTTTATAACGTATTTTTCTTCTTTTAAACATAAAGAATGTGTGTTTATTTTAATAAACAATTAAAATTGCAATAAACAATAAAATAAAAAGTACGTGCTGTGTTTATTATAACACATTTTGCTTAAACATCAGATAAAACCCTGCAAAAAAATCTAAATAAAAAAAAATGTTTAACTCAACTCTTGTCTTCACAACTTACCGATAACTAAAAGTAGGATTTTATTGGCCATATTTCACAGCAAGATATCATCATAATTTTCAACTTTAATAACATGATTTTAAATGAACAAGAACTCTTAGTTTGGCAATTGGCTTTAAAATACGGAATACCAGTTCCACAGTGTCACTCTGCATAAATACTTAGTATTACATACATTCAAACGGAAAACAACATCTTAAAATTTATTGTTGCTTCAAATGAGTTTATGCGAGCGAGCGATATCAATCTCAGATTGTGGACCATTCAAGATGCCTTTTTGTGAAATCACATTTATATCGATATCGATAAGTGTTCTCTTTCTCAACCTGGATAATTCTGGATTCAAGATTTAAAGAAGTTTCGTATGCAATTTAAGAACTGAAACTCCTTAAGAGAAACAGGTTTTCGGACACAGATCAGGAATTTTGTCCTTCATTCCCGTAATTCCTAATATAATTGAGCATATCCATGATCTTTTGTGGCTTGCATCATATTCAGCCTCAAAGCTGTCCTTATTGTTAGTTGTTTTCATCTGGAGGCCCACTAGTAACCAGCATAAGAGCTAATAATGCCTCAGTTGGCGTTGTCCTCATATCACCTGCCGTCAGTATTGCTAAAGGGTGGTTCACACTATTATACAAGTATTAATACTTTCAATGGTGTTTTAGGGATAAAAGTCCAACTACATTTGAAAATGGCGAAATCGCTTAGATATCATTAAAATATTATTAATTTTATCATAATGACACTATTACACTTGAAGGTATTATTTTCAGCAAGTATTATTACAAAGTATAACAGTGTGAATCAGCCTTAATGTGAGGGCGACTTTCTCGATCGGAAGTCTATTAGATACGTAAACATCAGATAATAAGTGCAACGCTTGACACCATACTGCCGCCATGTTCCTGTTTGGATGTTTTCATTGCAGATGGGTCACTGGCTATTGTGACGCTGCCAAAGTTTTCCCTTAGACGGCGTATAAGTAGTAGTACCGCTCAGTTTCGGAATGCGAAAGAAGCAATCTTACATAACTCTTTTGTATAGTATAAATTGCGTTTTAAGGATTTATCCTCAGGTCGTACTGTCTTTAATTGCTTACCATCTTGAGAACACAGTCCAACCGCTTTATAGTCTTCAACTGACCTCCTGATACCGCAGCCGCTTGTTGTTTTCCGTGTCATTATATGTGAATAGAATGAAAAATTATTTTAAATTGTTTTGTATTCAGAAATCATGTTTGAGGTCATCTCTCTGAATACACACAAAGTCAATGTTGCGTATTTTTCCAATATAAAGGACGTTGTTTTCCCATGACAAAAAAGAAAATTTATTATATCCGGATTTGAGCCGACGTATATTTATAATAAGAGTCCTTCACTTATTCAAAAGTAATTTTAAATTTATTAATTAGATAAACGAATTTTCTATGGCATCGTTCTTCAATAAGCCTGCCTCTTAATTTGTTGCACCATTTCAAAATTAAAAAATAACTGCCATTTCGCTATTTCAATAAAAAATTTAAACAGTTTGCTTGTGTTAAATGTTAAAAGCGCCACCTCGATGGCTGAGTGGATAGAGCACCTGCCCAACAGTCACGAGGTCGCAGGTTCGATTCCTGCCGCAGGTTCTGGGTGTTTATGCAGACAATTAAAAGCTTTGCAGTTTAGTGTTTGTTATAAAAAATAGTATAATTGCGTCTTTCACTATTTCAAACATGTTCGTTCGCTCGCATAAATACATTTGTAATATATTTAAGCGAATGAATGAACGAATTCGAATTAAAGGAAGGAACTGGCTGCATTTTATAAAAATTTAAACTTACTTGAGTTAAAATTTCTTTTCCATTTTAGATAATAAAATAATTCACTTGGGGTCATTCTTACAACTTACTGATAACGTATCAGTAGGATTTTGTCGGCCGTATATTTCACTGAGATTTCATAATTTGGCACCTAAAATATGACTGTCATTTTCGAGTAAGAAAGATCTTCTATTCAAACGGATTTAAATCTTCAAATTATTAAATCTCACTGAGATATATGGCTGACAAAAATCCTACTGATAGCTATTAATAAATTGTAATAATGACCCTTAAAACATAATATACTAGTAATAAAAGCACATAATTTAATTTGACCCGTTTATAGTTTTATTTTGTTGCATTTGGCTGGCAATGGAAATTTCAAATTAGTATTAAACGAATGAATACATACATAATTAAATAACTTGAAATTGTATATTTCTTTTGTTATATAAATTATTTTGCACACTGCTTAACAACTGAAAACATAGTGATTAAGATCAATGGGGTTTGGTCTTAAATTTCTAAATTAAAATAGAATTAATAGTGGCCATTCGAGAAAACGAGTTGTTAAACTGAATAATTTATATGAAAACAAAAACAAAACTTAAATTATTCAACAAATTATTTTTCTTTCATACAAAATTATCCATTTACTTGTGAGAGTTACAATATATAAAAAATTAAAAACACAAATTATTTTGTACATTTTGTTGTTTACTTCCTCGACTAGTTTTCCAGAACAGCCACCAATATATATTAACATAAATGATGTACGATATAAGAATGATGGAATTGTGGCTGGTGAATAGTATCAAATGTTTTAAGCGAAATTTAATCGCTGGCTTCATCTTCCTCTTCGGTCTCTTCTTCAGAAGCGGATGCTTCTTCTTCCTCCTCCTCCTCCTCATCTTCATCATCACTGGTTTTCTTTTTCTTATCAGATTTGCTGCTGTTGGATTTACTTTTATCATTCTGTTATATAAAGAAAACATACATAATACCAATAATTCATATAATTTCCTAAAATAGTCAACCTACTTTGCTCTTCTTCTTTTCGGTCTCTGAACCTTCATCATCGGCTTAGCTTTTTTCTTGTTATCTTCCGAAGAAGAATCATCTTCTGATATGTATTCTTTCGATTTAAATGATCCAGATGTGTTGGTAGATTTTTGATGGGCGATTCCTTTTTGCGTTTTTTAGCAGCGGATTTGCTATTGCTGGTATCCTCCTCGTCACTATCTCCTGCCGCTGGCTTATAATCTTTCATTTCATCCAAATATCTTTGTTTGTCCTTGGCTGCTTTTCTTCCCATTTGGATTTGTCCTTCAATTCTTTCCACATTTCACCACCTTTTTTTATTTCGGTTATTTTGATGCTGGACTGTCTCTTTAATTTGTTCACGTGTTTCGTTAAGCCATAACATGAATGCAGTGGTGGGACGTTTCGGTTTACCAGAATCTTTTTCTTAGATGACTTTTCTAAAGGCAAGCAACAAAATAATTTTTCATAAATTCATACTTCCATTAAGCTAAAACTTTATTAGAAATGAAACTTGAGAAAAAAGAACTGTTTCACAAAAACGTCTCAAAACTATTGAAATATCATAGAGTTTTCTTTAAACCCAAGTTCGAAAATTTTAAGTTGATATCGAATATTCAAATAAAGTTTATTGTACAAAATTTTAATTCGAAATAATTAAATAATTTTGAACAAAAGTGGAAGGATATACCTTTTCATATACAAATGAATTGAAATTAAAGATATGTCTGAAAAATCAATTCAAGCTTAAGTTTGAAAAATATTTTTAATGAATCTAAAATATGTGCATCATCAGAAATTCCTATTCGAAATTCTTTGAATAGTTTAAAATATTAGAAAAGTTGGAATAATGCTATTACGCATAAAAATTAAGCCAAATCATCGATAAAGTTAATTTTAAATGAAAGTTCGAAAACTTCGAACATGTTTCAAAATGTTTTTCTCTCAATGTTTAATATAGCATTTTAGCAGGTTGAAAGATAATGAAGAATGATATAGGATTTCGTAATTCATATAAAGCATATCAAATTTACAGTCATTAGCATAAAATTAAAAAAGTATATGTGTGTATGTATAGTATATAATTTGTTTGATCAGCTTACCGATTTAGGTTTCCTTTCCGCTCTTTCTTTTTCTCCTTCTCTTTTTGTGTTTTTATGTTTCTTTTCACCGCTCGATCCATTGGCGCTACCCTTATCACTGGCATCAGAATCGTCCAATCGCTAGCAGCATTTGAATCGTATTCTTCAGCAACATCCGATACATCACCGGTGGGATTGAAATCTTCATCAGTAGATTCTTCCTCAGAGCCATCGTCATCATCATCATAATCTTTTTCACGAGCCTCAGCTTTGACACGAGCTAAATAGGCGTCTGGCTCATTTTCATTATCCGAATCACCGAAATCAACATCCTTGTAGCCTCCTTTATTATCTTTGCCGTGTTGCTAACATGTAGTTTCTTTTGCTAATGAAATCATACAGTTTCAGTATTCTTCCTTTTCGATAGAAGAGAAAGTATGAATGGTACCATTTTTCAAAGTAACTTCAAAATCAAAACTACGTTGAACCACCACTACGGGCAAAATTCACGGATGCAATTTCCTAAAACGTATATGAATTGGAGGTTTGTGTATGTAAATAAAACCACGTTCCAAAGGATAAAGATAGCCGGCAGCAGCTTTGAAGGAACATCCCTGCTGCAGTGCCAGAATGACTAAAAAATTACAGCTTTTTAAATATTTCTTTTTTAATAGTTTTTTGCTTACCTATAAAGTTGCCAGGCCCCGTTATTTTGCGTCCAATTAAAAC
This sequence comes from Eumeta japonica, assembly GCA_005406025.1. Lineage (NCBI taxonomy): Eukaryota > Metazoa > Arthropoda > Insecta > Lepidoptera > Psychidae > Eumeta > Eumeta japonica. The sequence goes on from BGZK01003661.1 coordinate 12,096, forward strand.
TTTCATTACCTTGCCCATAACTTCATACAAGGGCCCCGATATTTCTTTTCCAGCTTGCCTTCATATTTCTCCTTAATTCCTCTTCCGTAAAGGCAATTCAATTGACGTTTCTTCCTCGGGACTGAACAATAAAACCAGATAATGATAACGAGTCTGACCCTGTTTAATGGGTGGATCAAGGACAAAACAAAAACATTTGCCTGTTGTCTTTTGTGCGGCAACAGGAAAAGACGCGCACTGAATCCATGGTATTTTGTAATCAAAAGTTTTACCGTGCAATTGAAAGAATGTAGAAAATACTTTAATATCATAACGACCTCTGGGTGTAAGACAATGAATTTCTCTAAATATGGCAATAGCATCAGAAGCTGATATAACGGATGCTTTGTTCATAACATTAGTTTGGAATGTTTCAACTGGATCATCTTCAGCTGATTCTACGGTTGGTATATGAAAACGCATCTCCATAAGACCAGGGCATCATCATTTTGATGAAATTCCAAAGTTACTTCATTTTTACCCGTCATACATTGCGACACATGTGACAGAGGCACTTCAAATATCGTTTTATTGTCCTTGTCAAAGCTTAATACTGACCTGAAATTTAGCCGTACCCCAATTCCAATATGACACACATTTCCTTCTCCACCATATCTTGACCATAAGTTTTTCTTAATAAACTTGGCTAACTTTTCATTTCACCATCTTTAAAGCCAACAAAACGATGCAAATTTCCATTCTTGGTAAAGATTCTCAAACCCCAAGTGCCTACAAATTTTTGCGAATTAATTAAATCTATATCTTCTGCCGCTATTTGCTCCACTTTTCCCGTTTTGCTATTTTGAAGATAATATTCTGATCTGTTAATTTTAGACGTCCCGGAGTCTAAAAGTACAAGAAAAAATTTCGTCAATATAAAATATTCACTTACTACTTGCACTATTACCATAACTCCTCTAATTTCCGCCGAAGTATCATATTCTAGAGTATCAGCCATGTTTAGATTCTTATTAGGTGATCAATCCGAGTTTATTTATTATCTTTTAACAATAAACACACGTTTTATTTAAAGAATTAAAACAACGCTTTTGTGCGCCTTGTAAAAAGAGAATGATGAGCAAAGAATTTTTCTCGTTTTTCTTCTTTGCGAAATGACAACCATATACGATAACTTGTACAAATAAAAAGAAGAAGAATTTAATAATTTTTGTAGAGATACCGGATAGTATAAACACATTAGAAAATCATTTTTACGGCAAAAATAATGTGTAATTAAAACTGTTCAGAATAGACATAAAGTTAACATATATAACCATGGAATTGTTATACATAATGTTCGTTGTAGCCTGTCTGAGCATATTTCCGCTTTTGATGATATAGATTTTATCTAATGTGTAATATATGTCTACCGACAACGTGAATTCCCATAATTTTTCCCCACAGAATTTCAGCGAATACGGCATTATAAATAGGAAGAAAACACCGGTATTTATTAATTTCGCATTTATAAATACCACGAAAAGTAACAAAGCATGTTGAGAAAATAACAAAATTTAGAAAAAAAAATTTCACAAACTTAACAAATATTTTTTTTACGTTAACAACATTTTTAATATAATGGATAGTGTAAGTAAAAATAATCCTTGCGGTATTGTATCTGAAATAATTTTTTTTTTGTTGTAAAGGAATTAAAATCAAAAGTTGAGGCATGTAGCCGCACAGCTGAAGATTTTACAAAATTGTATTATCAGTCATTTGATAAAAGGAGGCATGTAGTTTAAGAAAAAACTAGAATTCTGTAATCTTACATGCTATTATTAACAAATGAATCGTCTCTACCTGGATAATGGCCTGTTTGTGTGGAATGGAAATGGTGCTTCAGGAAAGATAATATACAAAATACTTTATTGAATTACCCACCTCAGAACATACTATATCAACATTAGATGCACAACCAATAATTGATGAGGCTGTAGCCGGTCAGTTGACCTACTTAATACAGGCTGGGGGTACTGTAAAATATACAGATCAACCGCTAAAACCTTTCAACAGACTTTTATCATTACTGCCCAGGATGATAAATGGAAAATTACTAGTGATTGCTACCGTTTGCAGGATGCTTTAGTTACTCAAGATAATAAAAAGTCATGAATGGTTTAAAAGCTGAATAAAGTACAGTTAAGACATTTTATACATAAAAAAACGGGTTTGAATAGAAACTCAAAAAACAAAGTAACGTAAGATTCAACGGCAATCATTGTAGTTTACTTCGGGATTAAACAATATATATTTATATATTTTTTTTAATAGGAAAGAAATATGGTTTGGTAGAGGAATGAAGCAAGACTTGCAAGTCCGTACCCTAATAAAATCTAGGTTCAGTTTTGTTAGGAGTTTGAAGGGAATCTTTAAATTGCTGCTGGCAGATAAGTATTACATATATATAGGTATATACATATTTATTATTTTTGAATTGAAATTTATTTTGCTCAACAAAACTGGTACATATTATTTTCATATAATTTTTAGAAGTTGTGATCCATATTTTTAAATTAAAATCAGTTTTACAGCTGCTGCATTAAATATTTTATTTTGTCACGTTTTTACCCTTTGCTAAATTATAGTTTAATACAATTTATATTTTACTCTTTTTTGGCTTTTTGCTATCTGGTTGTCCATCTTCTCCTGTCTCTACAGGAACTGAAAACACCGGTTTAGGCTGAGTTTGTTTATAGGCTGGTGCTATCCAGTAGGGATTTTCTTCTGCTTCCTTAGCAAATTTTAAAATAGCTTCACGGGGATCTTGATCATCATCTACACGTTTGCTCAATCCCAAATTACGTATGACATATGAGCTTAAAAGTACCACCTGGCTAGCCACTCTGCCACCCTGACCGCTGGTAATGGGCAAATCAGGTCGGTGCGATTTAACTGGGTCCAATCTTTCTTTTCCATTTTCTTGCGAGAAGATCTTGATTTCTCTTGCCGAAACATTGGCAAAGCATGTGGTGTTATTATTTGTGATACCCCACTACTTCCAGTGTGTTTTTTCTTACGATATGTTTTACCACACACAATTTGGCGCCTCTCAAGCTTCTCTGTTCATCATAATAACATTTTATAACCCCATTGCCACATCCAACGAAAGCTGATTCAATTTTGGATGCCATAGAAGTTTTAATAATATGGAGTCGGTAGCAGGAATTCTTTTAACTTCTTCAAAGGTTTGTGTGTTATAAAGTGGAGATTGGCCATTGATTGTCCTTTTGGTAGCGATTCCCCTGTTACCAAAAGACGATCATCTGGACTAAAACAACAGTCAGTGGTATCATAACGGGAAAACAAATCTGACCAAATGTGCACAGGTTTCTTAAAATTTCGTAAATCCCAAAGCTTCATGGTTTCATCATTAGACCTGGTTGCCAATTGCTGGCTACATATGAGAATTGCACTGAGGTTATTTCTGATCCCTTTTGATGGGCCTCTCTAACACAATGTGTGGTATTAACAAACATTTTGCGAGTATCCCAGGTTTGTATAGACCCATCCACACAGCCGGCCGCTATTAGGTGGCGTCCCTATTATAACTACAAGAAGCAGCATTAGTTCTTAGACCGCCCTGAGCTCTGGTCTTAATAACAGTTTGCTGTTCCTTATTTTTAATGCCCTTCCAAATTCTCAGGTACCATCCATGGCTGCTGTTAAAAATTCCTCTTTAGTATATGGATGCCAGCAACCCGAAGTTAGTTGAGCTACATGCCCTTTAGTTCTTGACATATCACTTAAGTAGGGATCGCCTTTCACACATTCCATTTTTCAAACCCATCACGATCAAAATCTTTGCCTGTGAATTTCCAGATATAACCAAAATCATATCGCCAGTGATGGAATATTGCAATGCTCTTATTGGATAATTTTCATAGGGCTGTATGGTTTTGAAAGCTACGCATTGAAGAATCCATACCGGCAAAATCCCAAAACTTATCTCATAATCTATGGAACCAGATACCAAACGAGCACCAGCCGGATCACCTGCTAAAGCTAAAATAGCTTTAGTTCCATGTGCATTTGAACCTCATGTGTATCGGGTATTTTTCTCTAAATGCAAATCTTCATCGTCATCATCTTCATCATCATCATCATCATCATCATTGTCTTCATTCTCATTGGTTGAATTAACTCTTTCAGCACTGTTATTACTATTATCTTCAGTTTTTGGAGCAAAGGTCCTATTACCGCTTCCTCATCACTATCATTTGAGCTTCCTCTGCCAGCGTGCAGGCGCTGATTCTTTAGCTTTGGCAATTTGTTCCTGAAATAGAAAAGATTGTTACGAATCAATATTAATATAGATGTTCAGGCATGTCTGCCGAAGATTCATTTTAAATCTTACATTAATATCGAAAACCTTTGCTGTTTTCTACCAAATCCTGTCAAACCCATTATCTCTTTTAATTTCTGTCCTTCAAATCTTCGGTCATATCATCGATTTGTTTTTGCATTTGTTGTTTATCCATTTTTTTAAAACCTTCCGACGTAGTGGCCTTTTCTTCCGCTTCAACATTTTCACACAACTTTTCTGGCAGTTTATTAAGATTTAAATTAATCTTTCCAAACGCAATCTTGCCCCTTTGCATTTTAAGCAATTTGCTGTAATTTTATTTAATAAATTTAATATTTTCTTGTTTGAAATTTGCAATATTTATTTATTTTTTTTTGTTTTTTGCTGCTACGGAAATATAAACGAATATCAGCTGTGTGTGTGTACAGTGTTGCTAGTTTTGATTAATAGTGATAAAAATAAAATATTCGGTTGGTTAATACGGCATCATCGTTACAATTTCTTCCCAAAGAAAGAACTGCAGGATAATTTTGTGGATTGAAATTTATACCACAGATATAAATTGTGATATAAACGCTAGTTTATGCAAAAAAAAAACGAAAATTTTGGAACTCTCTTGAATGCATTTTTCTGAATTACAATGGTCCAATGAGTTTACCTATTGATTCCACGTATTTTTCAATATATTGATAAAATAGGGGCGATGTAAAGCGATTGATAGCACTATGCAACAAGCAAAGAAGAAAAAAATAAAACATTGGATGCCTACAAAATTTTTAATGTGTTATGCTTATCCAAAAACAAAATTTTGTGAATACGCGTTTTTAGAATTTTTTCTAAAATACGAGAAAAATTTTGAATTCGGTATGTTAGCTTCAAGCTCTTCTAATATAATCTTTTCATAAAACAAATTTCAAAAATTTTTTTATTAGATAATGAATTGAGTTTAAGGATGCTACAATTTATGGTATTAGATAATATCTTACGTAGTAATCACTTGCATAATTAAATGATTTCAAATACTTTTAGTAACTTAACGTAAAGTATTGGTACTCTTTAATGTAGCTGTCGTCAACTTAGATCTAATTCTATTTTTTTTTGCGACAACATAAATTAGTGATTTTATTTTAATAAAAGAAAATTGAAGAAAGTGTTTTAAAGGAATATTTTTGTAAATAAAATTTATATGTGAATAACAAATATGATTTAGAAGAAAAAATTTTAAAAGTGATATTTGTGCATTTTGATTTTCCAAAACATTAAAGTAGCTGACTTTTGGCTACAAATGTAGCTAGCTACATTTGTGTTTGTATTACTTTTAATTAAAAAGTTCACAGAGATGAAAAAAACTACTTACGAATGAAAAAGTGCTATTGTCAGTACATCAGTGAAATACAGATTTATATTGTTTATTTTATTTCGTTCTGTCGGATTTGCTTTGCTTACGCTTACAAATGAGCCAGTTAAAACGAATCTCTGTGTATGAATGAAATGCACTGAATTAGGTCTATTTTGGCCTACCTTATCTCTGTTCTCTTTGTGTTTTTAATAACAAAATGCAATTTTCAAATGGAATGTGCAGAATTTAAAATATATTTATGAAATAACTTTGATATTGTAAAATATATATGGTAATAATTTTAGCGCTATTTAATTCTCACGAAATCTATTGCATCTTTAATTATTTGGAATACAATACCCTGTCCATGCTACGAAACATTTAATTCTGAATTTTCGATGTTAAAGAAACAGGAGTGAAAAAGTTCTTACAGAAAAAGATCAACTAAAAGCTGAGTTCAGATGTGATAGCGATGTCGACATGTGTAATAAGCGGGAATAATTTTTTCGACATTTCTAACTATTTTTCTATGTGTGAAGGTTATGATTTCATGTTTTCGCGTAGCTCGATTTCACTCTATATAATATATATAATAATAGGAAGGGGAACAGTCTTCGTGTGGAGAAGCCAGGAAAGCAATGAAAAAAAAAAACAAAACTGCTACAATTTAGGGTACAATCCAATTAAAAGTTATGATTTATAGTCTCTATTTTAAAATGAGCATTGCTTACACTGTCTTAAGCGCATATCTAATTTGGGAGTCATGTTGACATAAGGGCTTGAATGACAATAAACTTTTTTATTTATTTGAAAAATGTTTATTAAAACTTAGAACTAACTTGAAGAAACTTAATTTTTAGCTTAATTATAGATAATTTATACAGACTTATAATTATATAGTAATCTATTTTTTGTCTTCTTTGGAATTGTAAACAGATCAAAAATATTTTAGAATTTTGAGAGATACTTACATACATAAATGTGTACATTTTTAAAATAACAGACTAAACAACATTTTACAACTAAAAAAGTTATATGCATATGTTCTTATGTATGTAAGACAATTATTTTCATTATATTTATTGTTGACAAAAGCGAGGTTACGATGGCTTATATACAATTTGGTGATTACTTTTATGGATAATGTTACGCTTTACTATCAATTTCTTTGTCAGCAACTGCTTTATAACTTTATCTCTCTTAAACCACAGCCAATTGTTTTCGTTGAAATAGTCTTCTATTTGTTCCAAAGTTCTGCCTTTGGTTTCGGGCTGGAATAGCCACATAAATAATGATACAATAAAGCTGGCAATGCCAAATATCAAGAAAACTCCATTCATTTTAATGGTTAAATGTATGAGAGGGAGGCTTTAGTAAAACTAAATAGGGCGACATTCATGGTGGCAAAAACAGCGCCAACAGTACGGCCACGTATTTTAGCCGGAAACAGTTCGCCGATCATAATGCCCAGCATAACCATTAGTGGAGTATTAAAAGCTATATAAGTCAGCAAACAAAGCGACGGCTACCAAAACATCAGAGCCACCTTTGGTTTGTCCTTCGCGTATGTACATGAAAATGCTTAAAAACAAACAGCTTAGGCCGAACCAATACCCGATAATATTAATATACGACGCCTTCTAACGAACAACAAGATCACACAAAACATGAGGCAACAAATTATTCTCACCACAGCTGTCCAAATGGCTGCCGTTCTGATATCGAATTCCATGCCAAAAGATGTTATAATATCGATAGCATAAAATACAATAATGAAGGTACCGGAGGCAATTTGTAATAATGAGAATACTATAACGATAACTAACGGCTTAATGGCCACTCTTTGACAACATAATTTGAAGATGTTCTCATTTGTTTTGTTGTGGCTTTTTCCTTGCTTAAACGTTGCATTTCATTCAGTTCTTTTGGGCGGAAATCATGCCTGAGGAATGTTAAAGACTTCAAAGCTTTATCTAATTTATTATGTCGCAGCAGCCATACTGGTGATTCGTGTATAAAAAACAGAGCTAAAGCAGCTAAAGCAGGCAAAGAATTGCCGCACCACGCCACTGTTCTCCAGTGCAGAAGTACCAGCATAAACTATAAGTACCCAGGAGTAGGAGACAAAGGTGCACAATCAGAGACTACGTAAATTCGGCTCGCTGTTTCGGCTATATAAACCTGAAATGATAAAGGTTTTAAGTTGATGTTAAAATTAAAAAGAAATAGCTGCTATAAAAAGAGAAAAAACAACTCTAAGCAAATGAAAAATATATAGTAATTACATATAAGCAGACTCGAATCCAGTGACGGAGAAAATGGAATATTTTGAACGAAAGCTATCGGTACTTTTTAAATTTCGAAATATGGAGCTATTTTAAAACCAGTTTTGGAAAATGTCGATTAATCGATAATTAGCCATATGCGTCTTCATGGTATTCTCTTCCAGACTTTTATCGCCCAAAAGACGATTGATTCTTCAACAGGTTTCTCATATACCAGAAACGATCAGTTGACACGGTTACATTTGCGTTTTCACATTTACGGTTGGCTAAATGGGCCTTTGATTGTATAAGTTCATTTACACCCACAAGTCATATGTATGTATACGGAGTATTCTACTCGATATACATACATTTTTGTGCGATATATTGTTGTAATGGATACTGTTTATGTAAACTATTAACTCAATTACAATCTGAGTAAAATAGCCCAAGTGACCTTCATTAAATTTTTTCAGAATATCCAATTGTAAATAAACGATTTATTTTTTAATCATTTTTCTCTGAGCTTGATTAAAGCAGATTTTATCAACATTATATTTTTACTTTATTTGCTGCCAAGGGAATTAATAAATTATGAAAGATGTCTGTTCTTCTTCAACTACACAGTATCATCATAAATGTTTACTTTATCACGTAGTAAATAATTGTAAAGAATCTGATAATGCAGAGTTATTGACAACGAAATATGGGTCATTCACTCAACAGCGTATTGCTCTAGTTGCCTTCTTACCCATTTTAGTTTTATTCTATGCATTAAACAACATAATTTTATTTCAAATAACGCGACCTTGAACCATTATCTGTCAGGTTCAAATTATTAAACGTTAATGCGTTTTTATAGTTTCTCCAAATTTTTTCTCAATAAATTTGCACAAATGTTTTGCTTATTTATGACTTTTTGTGTTGCTATTATTATGAATATAGAACTAATTTGAAATTAAAATTTCCTATTATCATATGAAAACTTCCGACAATATTATCACAACTGGTTCATTAAAACGTCACTTAGACAGAAGCGAACGCATCCACCCCGATCAAAACAAAACACTACATTTTTCATAACCGATATGTGCGCTTCAGTGTGATAGGGACAGCACTGATTAATGTTTTTATAAAATCTCAACGAACTCTCTTAACTGCATTAGTTAAGCAATCGATGAAATCGTTTAAAAAAAGTCGATCTATTGAAAAGTTTTTTTTTTTGGGAAAGTAGAGCTACCAATAACATGCCCCTGAAGTAGAAAAGTTATCGCGGTTTTATGTAGAAAAACTAGCTTAAGGGGCCCATATACAACAGTTTCATGCACGAGCAATCACGTGCTGGCACCAGCATTTTAATCGTTTGTGTGCATTTGGTGCTATTGTACACTTTGCTGTAGTGGTGTCAAATTGA